>CAUHTR010007780.1:0-70690 GCA_959609185.1 Schmidtea polychroa
AATTCTATAGAAATTCTATAGAATTCTATAGAAATTCTATACAAATTCTATAGAATTCTCGAGAAGTCGAGAAAATTTAAAAAACCTATAAAAAATTCTAAAATCAATGTAAAATAAAGAAATTCGAAAAAAATATGTTTTTTATTTAAGTAAAAAGTAGTAAACAATTAATTAAAGTAATTAAAGTCGTAAACGAAATAGTAGTAAAACAAAAATATTTCAAAACATTATTAAAATAAAATAGAGTATTAAAACAAAAATAATTCAAAAATATTATTTACTAAAATAAAATTTCAGATAACACAGACTGTCAATGGCTGCGTCTGACAATCGCGTACGCTTTTGCGAAACAAAATTTTTTCATTTTGAGTCGAAGTTGGCTTAATTGTATTAAAAGCCCAGATCAGTCTTTGAACATTTTTTGTTTTCTGTCCACTTTTTTCATATATATTTAGTTCGTTTTTAAATGACGGAAAAAGTTCGTTTGACGCATGTTGCGCAATGTTTTCTTTTGGTTTTGAGCATTGCTGGACATAGTTTTCAAATTGTTTCGCCAGAATCTTCTTCTTCAACGCTGTTGTTCACAATCACAGCATCATCGGCAGAATCAGAAACTGCTTGCTCTTCTTGAATGCTTGTAGAAAAAAGGTACGCTTTGGCAGATAAGAAAGATCTGCTAGTTTTCTTTTTAGACTGGATAGAAACTCGGCGCATAATTCAGTGTGCTGATTCTCCAATTTTGTGAACAATAGTTTTAGAATAAAATCCGTTGCAAGTAAGTTCACATTTTGGCGGGTGAGAGCTTCGACAGCAACACGAATAAGTTTTAGAGCATTAATGATTTTCTCACAATGCTTTTCTTCTGCTACAGTAATTGCCATAACCGTTAAATTGAGCGTGTCGAGTTCCTTACAAACGTGCTTGCTGATGCGAATGAACCTCGTCAGCATCGATTGAAGGCTGTTCCAACGTGTCTTACAATCTAATAGCAAGAAAAGCTCTTTTTGGAAAGTTAAAACTCTTACTCTGACTCCAATCGTGTCTTTGACTAACCCACAAATAGCACTTGACAACAGGAATCTTTATTGATGATCACAAATAATTTTCACTTTACTCTGACAATCAATTCAACACTCCGCTCAGTGACTATACAATGCTTATTGAAACACTCAGTGAAGAATAACACTCGTGTAAAACACCGATTAAAAGATCCCTGACTACTGATTGGTTTATCGCCTGGGACTTTGTTTTCTTTGACATTCTTTGACTCTTGATTGATTTTTTATCATTATTTTTTCTTGTTTGTTTATTTATTATTCTTTCAGTTTGTTTCACGATTTTTTCTTCTTTCTGTTTTGTTTCTTGACATTTTTATTTTTGTGTCGCTTGTTTTTCTTACCAAAATTTAACCGTTAATTTTAAGGGCTAAAGGTCAGTGTCAATGTATACCTTGATGTAAATAAATAAATATTACAATATTTGTTTACTATTATCAAGATTTACCTACAAATGGATTTAGCATGAAGAATAATTTTTCAACTTTCTATAATTTCGTAAACATTATATTTATTAAAAAACTTGACCTATTGTGGATAACTCATAGTGCATGTGATGGTGGATGTATAATAAATATTAATAATAAATAATAATGATTTTTCAGCCGATTTTGGATGGTTTTTTTGTATCGCGTGTAATAGACCCGAGTAATAGGTAATTTATATTTTATATGTTATAAGTTATGTTTCTGTAGTAATTGATTTAACTCGATCTTTAATTTGTGGAATTTGGTTTTTATGGTTTGTTAATGGAAGAGCAGGAATCGTTTGTTTGAACTAGTAAATTGTGTAGAAATTTTGAATTTTTGGTTTTTAGTTGAAACATGGAAGAAAATGAAGGCCTGAAATATCGTATTCCAATGAGCAATATAGCGAAGATTATTTTCTCACCTGAAGGGAGATTATTCCAAGTCGAATATGCATTTAAGGCAATTGCATTAGATGGATTGCTTTCCGTTGGTATTCGAGGCAATAATGGTGGTGTAGTAGCTACACAAAGAAAAGTTCCAGATAAAATGATTGAGAAGATTTCAGCTACAAGATTGTTTAATATTACTGAAAGTACTGAATGGGTTATGACTGGTATGATCCCTGATTGTCGATCTCAAGTATGTCGTGCACAAATGGAAGCAGCTCGATTTAAATATAAAAATGGATATGAAATGCCTTGTGACCAATGTTCCCTCTAAGCTATAAGCAGCAGTGCGCGCAAAGTCAGCTGCGCAGCCTTTAAATACAAATGAGCGTCAAAATGCTATAACGTGGTTGTAAGAGTTTTAAAACGACACTGTATTCTATAACTGTAGCGACTATGTTGAAAACTAAGTAGATAACCGGTCTTCGCTGCTGGTGGTCCATTTACATCGACAATTTCCGTGTGCTTTTTACTAGAAACAACTGCCATGAAACGGTTGAATTAAATACACTGCGCTGAAAATAATTTTGCTGCGCTGGGGAGTTGGAGGTGCTGCGCGCGTGCACACGCACGCAGCTTAGAGGGAACGTTGCTTGTGACATAATATGTCGTTGTATCGCGGATATTAATCAGCTCTACACCCAATCGGCTGAGATGCGACCATTAGGTTGTTCAATGATAGCATTATCTTATGATATTGAGATAGCCAAACCGCTATTATTCAAAACTGATTCCAGTGGCTTTGTAGCTGGACAACGAGCTGTTGCAGTTGGTGGAAAGCAATTGGAGGCTAAAAGTTATTTGGAAAAGAAACTACGTAAAAATAGAGCGTGTGATACTATCAAATACAGAAAGATCTTTTTGACTTGTTTTCGACGAAAACAAATGATAATAATAACAAATAATAATAAAAATAATAATAATATAAAACGAAGATTCCTTGCCAGTAGCATCGATTAAAAATAAAATAATTAATAAATAAAGTTCTAAGTTTTTAGAGCAAATTTCTTATTTAATAAAAAACAAAAATAAGAATTTTCGACTATGAAATAATCTTATTTAATTGATTGAAAAATAAATAATAAAATTCCACGACTGGTCAATGTAGGTAAGGTGATTGCTCGCCATATATTCTCAGGAAATGGCCATAGTTTGCCTTTTGATGGACATGAAGGACATTTTGTAACAGACTATTGCTGGAGGTAATATTTTATATGGATGACACGTGTCAGCTGCCTGAGAGCCGCAGGAATATCCTAGAAGGCCACTATTAGCACAGAAAGGAACTTATTTACTCCTTCACTCACCAATGAGAATGAATAATAATTTAACATTATGCCATTGTCTCATCTAATGCTTTACCGATCCATCTGAGCCATGTAGAGGAGCCATTGAAAGCTTGGTCACACCGCGTGCCAATACTCATGCTCATTGCGGAAAACCCAGTCAAATCGCCTTCATTGCCCTCATAAACATTACACAAATGCACTCAGTCTGGGACACATTTCTCGCTATCCGTTCTGAGTAAGCATCCGTTTTGTACAGCTCCTTTCATACATGCCATCCGATATGTCAGTGTAGGATCTTGTCTGTGTACAAGTTTCCACACCTTCAAATTGAGGATCTAGAAAGGATAAAATCAAATTCCCTCAACTCCTCATTAATTCATATTCATACACAAGGTAACACCACAGGTAATACTTAGCTAAATATTCTATGCGAATGATTCTTCCTTTCCTAATATTGACGTTTGTAGGATACGGAATAAGTGATATGCAATTATATTTGTGTCATTGTTGATATAACCTGTGGCCCCCATTCCCTCCATTTACCATGTCAGTTAGTGTCAAATACTTTATTCTGCAATGGCATAAAATCCCTCATTCAATAACCAAATATTGAAGACTAAATAAAATAAGCGTTTCCAAAGCATTTATCACACTGGGCATGGATATGGATAATGCTACTGACGCCCTGTGATCTATTCCATCAACTGTTACTCATTCGCTATTGTAGGAAAACTCTTGATAGAAACCCCTAATAAGTCACTGTCATAATGTATCAATGCGTTCGATGACACAACAAACAACAATGAAAGATGACCACGACTACTGTGCAATGATATCAGAATGGTCCTGGCAATTGCTTTGGTGTCCATTATTTGGATTAATTTAAAAAAATAAAAAACAAATGTCTGATTTGTTGCTGAATCTGCCGTGACAGAATTCTGTGCCATATTTATGTACATGTATCAAAACAAACACCCTCCAGCACATCGCCATCCATCCCATTTCCTAGAATATCCATCAGCACTGTGAACTACAATACGATTTGATAGAATCAATTAAAATTACGTGTCAAGTAGGCATTGCATTGATCACAGATTTCATAAAATCATACAAAAATTCGTTACAATTTAATTTTTATTGTGTTAAATCTAATCCAATTTATCAGCATTGCTTTGTGCATTTGACATTTTATCATTGCACCTTTGTCACAATAAAATGTGAAAATGTCAATATGGGGCTCACAGGAACCTTGTACACATCAGAAAGTGTCAGACAAATATTTGTAACCATAACGAGATCATTAGATCAATATATTAACATTTTATGAAAAATATTTATTTTTATATTTTGATATATTTTAATTTGTATTTGCCGTTAAAAATGTTAAAATTTTACATTTCGTTATAAAATTGTAATTTAAATAATTTTGTAATATTTAAAATAAATGAGAAAAAAATTAGCATTAATAATATTTCGAATTGCTCTAAAAGCTAAAAACAATATTTATAAAATGTTTGTTTATCTACATCAAAATACAAATTATAAATATTGAAATTGTCAACGTCAGCGGAAATAATTAATATAATAAGTATGATTTATGAATGTTGTAAAATGTTGAAATATTTTGATAATTTTGTTAATTTTAGATAAAATGTTTGCAAGCGTATGGGAAATGATGAAGAGGAATAAATTTGAATTTGATAATGAAATCAGCAGTGAATTGATATGCAGAATTTGCAAGTGTTTAATGATAAAAGCTTGCAATGCTCCTTGCGGTTGTCGCTTTTGTTCTGATTGCATTGAACATTATTTGGATGGAAAAGATAAATTCTGTCCAGGAGCAGCAAAACATTGTGAAAAGAAAATGATAAATTTCAATAAGGATGTTTCTGAAGATCATGCAGCCAATTTAAGGATTTCAGAAGTGATAGTGAGATGCCCAATGCAAAATTGTCAATTCAAAGATGAATTAGAGGTGATGGAGAGCCACATGAGAACATGCAACAAGAGACCAATAAAATGTCCATTCAATAGAATCGGATGCGAAATGAATCAGGTGATAAAGGATGAAATGAAAGTACATCTCAATGAGAACACTGAAGGCCATAGCAAATTATTGATCGATCAGATCAGTAATTTATGCAATGAGATGCAAGCAATGAGAGACGAGAATGTGACATTGCGTAATGAAATTATCAATATCAATGTAAAATTGTATTTGTAATTAATTTTATTGATATTTGTGATTGTAGGTGAAACTGAGCAATATGGAAAGGAAAGAGGCGGAGAACAGAGATGAAATAGAAGAATTGAATGAGGAAATGGTGGCATTGAAGAATGAGAATCGCTCATTGAGAATGGAGATGGAGACAAATATTGGATCAATCAATCAAGTTTGATTATTGATTTGATTTACTTATTTATTTGTTATTGATGCAAAGCAGGTCAGACAGCAAACTTTGGCGATTGAATCGCCCCAAATGAGAGAAATAATTCAATTTGCATTTTTAATTATTATCTTGATGCTCATGGCAGCTCAAATTCGGCAGAATCAAACAAATTTCAACAGCAAATTGATGAGATGAAAGAGAAATTCGAGCAGCGGCTGCAACAGGAGATTGAAACGGTGATATATTGATTTATTGAAATATTTGAATTTGAGATTCAGTTGCAGATTGAAATGGCGAAATGCGCCAATGAAATTCAGCAGATTGAAACAAAATTAGCAAATCAAAAATATGGATTTTTTGAATGGCAAATCGATAAATTTTCACAACAAAAGAGATATGAATATATTTACAGCGAGGCATTTTATTCCGGGCCAATCGGTTACAAAATGTGCTTGTGGGTGAAGATTGAGGGTGATATTGGGTTTGGCTGGTTTCTGTTTGATGCGTGGGGCAAATGATGAGCAATTGGATTGGCCGTTCAATCAATCCGTGACAATCGATGTGATCGATCCAGCAAATGGCAGCATTTATATGAGCAAGTCAAGGAAATATTCAGATTGCCCTCGATGATGCCGGATGGAGGAAACCGTCAGATGACAGAAATGATCCAATTGGCATTTATAATTATTATCCTGATGCCATCTCAATCTATCAATTAGCAGCCAAAAGTGATAAATTGCTGCTCAGGTGCAGAATTGAAAAATTCTTACAAATTTAAAAAAACATTTCAATAAAGAATTTATTTTGGGTTTTGATTTGTTTTATTGTTTGCCTTTTTTTATTATATTTTATTATATTTATTATATGAGATTATTATTGTGGTAATTATTGTCATTCTCGCCTTCCATCCGATATCATCATCACGTGGCGGAGCGCTCACAGCAAATTGCCAATTGCAATATCAACATCAATTATATAATTAAATAAAAGCAATTTAATTAAATCAAAAACATTTAATATAAATTAATTTGAATAATTATTATAATTAAATTAATAATTAATTTGAAAGAAATGAAATTAAAATTCACCCGAATATAAGCGCTGACAAATCGCCTCAACAAATCAAACGCTCCTATGACGAGTGGAACTGACGAGAAAACCGCCGCTGATGTTATATGAGTTTTGGAGAAATTATTGCTGTACTGAATGGCAGTAAAATGCACCTAAATGCAATACTAACACTGCGTTATATCAAATTGATAAATGCCTTAACATTTCGCCAGCTATTTGTGAGGCATTTAAACGAAAATCCGCAACAACAATACTGATCAAATGTTCGAAAATTGCTTTCACATCTGCTTTGATAAGTTTACCAAAATTAGAGCTGTCGATTCGATGAGGGCAATCAATGCTTTCTAAACTCTATAACATTCTGTTACGAATTCTTTTAATAATTAAACGAATTACTTTATTTAATCTTTCATAAAATTTAGATCTCTTAAAGGTCTCGAGTCAGATTTACTAATAATATTATTGTTAATATAATAATAATAATAATTGCATTTGTACTGAGATCCTTTTTAGGAGCTAGTGACCTGATTTAATATTAAATAATGTAATATTTCATAAATTTATTCACTTTTTCATTCGCTAAATTTTCAAATACAATATTATTAAAACAAAAAAGATTTCATGTAAATTAATATTTAAATTCACAAATTTGATAAATTTTATGAATGAATTTTACTTATTAACAAACAACGAAATTTATCTTGAAATCTTGAAATTATAAAAAAAAAGATCTAATTGAGGGATCATAAATAAAATTATAATTTTAAAATTCAAAATTTAAGTTAGACATTTATAAGTAAACAATTTACATTAATAAATTTAGTATGAAATTAGTAGTGGTAGCACTTTAGAGGGTCATAAATAAAATTTGTAAATTATAGTGTTAGAATCAAAATTTAAGTCAGACATATATAAGTAAGCAATTTACATTAATACATTTAGGATGAGATTAGTAGTGGTGGCACTTCAAATATATGGGCAATCTTTTTGTCTAGTTAAAATAAATCTCGTCTAATTTGTTTTCATTCATTTATTATGTTATCTTTTTTTCAAATTTCAAATAAGGAACCCAATTCCCAGCACCAGATCCGGCAATATTTGTCTCGTATCGGGTAATTGCAGCTACTCAAAATATTGCCGGGTATGCCGGGTATCGGGTAATTTCCGGGTACCTGATACATCACTAATAGATATCAATCGGTACATTCACTTATCAATTCGGAAAACTATCAATTCATAGAAATCTTCCTAAATTTCAACCTTCAGGAATAATTTTGAACAATTAGTAATAGTTTTGTTGTAAACTTTAATTTTATGGTTGAATATCATTGTTATATGTTCTCTGTAATATAATGTAAAATAAAAATTGTAATCAGTAATATCTTCCTTTTCTCTCACAATTCAATTTAATTAAAGTAAAAAGAAAACCTTTTTCATATTTATTCATTAGAGCAGTGGTTTTCAACCCGGGAGGCGCGGCTTATGGCTAGGGGAGGCGCCAAAAACTTTGGGTAAAAAAATGATTTTTATACTATAGTATCTAAAAATAAATAAAACTTCATATTGTAACGAAACTGTAAAAATTCAGTAAATGAATACTTAATTTTATTTTTATTAAATTTCTATACAAACATTTAACTCGTATATAAAAATTATCCGAAGAGGAAGATTTTAAAATTGGCGCCTTTGCAACGCTCTGTTTCGGTAAGCACAAAACGCCCGCTAGTTGCACGAAACAATAACCTCAAATTTATACGTCACTCGTCGCAAAAGTGTCACCTCAAGCGAATTGGCGGGGTGTGTTATTGTTATTATCGTGATTTCTTTCTGAAATAATTGTTTGTATATTTTCATATTTATATTTATTTATTATTTATTTTAAATTATATCAATAAAATATTTTTAGACAAATGGATAAAATTTTGAGTCAGTACAAGAGAAAAGTCAACAATAATGAAGATAATGATGCTGATACAAGTGGGAATAATATGCTAAAAGAAGGTAGTAAAACTCCCAAGAAAAGACAATACTGTTAATCATATTTGCTATTAGGATTTACAAGTGTTGTTGTTGTGATATTCCCGTTGTTATGTGTGTATTATTTAAGTATTAGTTTAATGTATAACTGTGTGTGCAAAAGAAATTGTAAGGGCCCATCCGAGTCACCAGTAAATAAACTGTCTCGGGAAAGCTGGGGTGAATGTATGTAAGTTACCGAAAATTATGATATACAAATGAGTAGAACCGATGATAATATGAAATTACAACGAAACGATGTAACTACAACTTTTATTAAATATAAAATTAATTAATTAAGTGACCTTGATATTATTTCTTTTTCTCCGACACGAAATTTATTCTGTTTATTACTTGAGGGAAATTAGTTATCGGTTGAAGATTAGAATTGCTTTTTCTACTGAAGGTTGTGGTGATCGTTAAATGTGCGTGCTTTGTTTTCGTGATATGGTTTTAATCTGCGTATGTTTATTTTGATTTGTTTATTGTCTTTTAAGATAGTGCTGACGTTTTTGTACATATTTAAGAGTTTGTATGAGCCTTCGTACTTTGTTTCAAATCCGCTAGTGAAAAGTTTTTTTACTAAGACCATGTCTATTATTAGTTCTGTTTGGTTTTGAGTTTGTTGTGTGTTTTTGTTTTTTAGAATGCTTTTTTGTTCGGGGATTCTTTATCGATTGTTTTTATCTTGTTTTCGTTTTCATATTTTAAGTTTGGTAGGTTTGTATTGTGTCCAAAAACTGATTGACTAGGACTTTTATTGTTTAAGCATGAAGGATTGTTTTGTAATCCTATTAGTATTTCTGGCAATTTTTCTAACCATTTGTTGATATTATTCGTTTTTGTCCTGATAGCTTGTTATATTGATCGGTGTAATCTTTCCACCTTTCCATTTGATTGTGGAATGTATTCTGTTATTCTGCATTTGTTGATGTTATATTTGTTGCAAAGTCTTTTGAAAATGTCGGATTCGAACTGTCTACTCTGATCGCTGATTATTGTCTTTGGGCAGCCATATCGTGCGAACCAGTTTAGTTCTAATTCAATGCATATTTTTGCTGCTGATATTTTCTTTATATGTATGGCTTCGAACAAATTTGTTTTTCGGTCTATTATAGTTAATAAATACTTGTGTTTATTATTTGGAGGTAGAGGATCGACTATGTCGATATGTATCGTTTCGAACGGTTCAGAACTTGGGAATTCTACAATTGTTGTTTTAAATTCTTTTGTTGTTATTTTATTCTTTTGACACTGTGGGCAATTTTTAACGAACGTTTTTACGTCCCTTCTCATATAAGACCAAACAACTTTGGTATGCAGAAGTTCGTATGTGGCTTTGTTTCAAGTGTGGTAGATGTTGTAATATTTCTGGAGGTATTGATCGCGCATTTCTGCTGGTACTATAATTCTTTTGTTTTTGTCGTTTGAAGTGTCGTACCATATGCCGTCTATTTCTTCCAATTGGAGTGAATTCAACCTATGAATTTCGATTATTGTTTCTTTATGTTAAGTTTTTAAATTTTCTAACTCTATGATGGATGGTATGTTAATTGCATTGATGTCGGTTTTTATTCTTGATAATGCGTCTGCACTATTGTTAGCTGAACCTGCTATTTTATTTTACAATTAAATTGTGAGATATAGTTTAGTTGTATTATTTGTCTCGATGAAGGGTTTTTCATGTTCATTGCGTTTATTAAGGGTTTATGATCGATATACACTTCAAATTCCTTTCCTTCCAATAGGTTTTGGAAATGTCTGATTGTATCATGTAGCGCTAATTACTCCCTGTCGAAAGTGGAGCATCTCATTTGGTGAGTTTTAAGTTTCGTGAGAAGAAAGCTATTGGTGGTTTTATCGTTATTTTCTTCTTGGAATATCGTTCCGCCCATTGCTAATCCCGAACAATCTGTGTTGACTATATATGGTAATTCTTGGTTGAGATAGCTTAGGATGCTTGCGTTTTTCATGTTTTCTTTTGCTGGTTCGAAAGCTGTTATTAGTTTTTCATTCCAATTTATTTTGATGTTTCTCTTTATTTTGTTCAGTTCGTTGAGAGAAGCTAGCATTTCGCTACATTTTAGTATGTATTTGTGATAGAAGTTGATCATGACAAGGAAACGTCTTAGCTCTTTTGTTGTTTTGGGTAACGGAAAATTTTGGATTTGTTAAATTTTACGTTAAATTTTACGATCTCAATTTAAAAGTTTTATTTATTTGGGAAATTTAATAAACGTTGTAAGAATAAGTTATTTGTTGTATTTTTATGGTAGATAATAAATTATTTTATTAGTTAATTACAAACATAAAATTTGCACTCACTACAAGCAATTTGAACAAACATACACTTCAGCAGTCCCAACACAGATTTCAAATCTAACTCTGCTGTGCTTTACAAACTCTTTTACTAGAATTAACCATAGCAACATAAAAGTGGCCATCAGCTAAAGGTGAGCCTCTCACAAGGACTGATAATGTCCGACGTGCCTCAAGATTCACATAAGTATCATTGAAGATGTAGTGTCTTATTTAATCTGTCCCTATCATCATTATGTTTACTTCACCTATCTATTTGTCGTTACTTGATACCTCAAAATTCTGAATTTGGATTTTTACTTAAATAAATGAAGATTTGAAGTATGATAGGTGATACAAAGTGGGAAAACAATCTTGTGAAAGGGACCAGAGTAAATCCGACACATGCCTTCTATAAGCAGTTCGTGGATCCAAGTAAGTACTGGACAATTATAATATGCAGGTGCATGCTCACTTCTTGATGGTATTCAAACCCTTGATAGATTACCAACATTGATTGCTCAATGGGTTTCAAGCGGTATGCCACTTGCTTGTATTTTGAGTTACCCTGGAAACACCTCGAAAGGTAAAATGTGTGCTAACCGACCAAAATTAAAAATCGAATTGAAATGTGAAAGACAGGGCAGATACAGATGAGATACTATGAAAGATCATGGTGAGAATGGATTGATCAGGAATATGTTATGAAAGGGTCGAAATGCGAGAAAACTTACAAAAACAGAAAATAATTAATTAATTAATTTGTTGGAACTTAGGAGTGTGTCAATTAAATGTGCTAGTGTTACTTATGGATTTTGAATCGACTCCTTCCTAAACGGCTTCATGACTATTTTACTTTATGCCATCTGCGTATCCATGGTAACAACCATGTTGGTCCTGTACACAATGTCTGGAAATCAATGACCAGGTGAGCTCTACTATTAAAACTACTCCTCATTGTATTTTCATTTTCGGGTTCTGGACTGCTGATCGAAGGTCTTTAGTCATGGTTCATTAGCTATTCCTTTCTTAGATTATTGTCATTTTTCATTAACTCCCAAAACAGGTTTACTCTTAACTATTCTGTTTAAAAGATTTTGCCACACTCGCGACACGATGATTTAGATTAGTTCCCATGGTTAAACCCTCTCCGTCTCATCGCTGCCTGATTATTGTTGGATAAAAAAAATTTATAAAACTATATAAAATTGTAAATAGCAATTAATCATAAAATAATAATAAAAATATAATTTTATATAATAAAATCAATATATAATATTGACAATTTATCAGTAGTTTATTAATGATATATTTAAAATCGAAAATAAGGAATCTTATATATAAAACTTTTAATATAATTGTTTGTTTACCAACTTTTCTTTAAATTAATTTTAACTAGATAGCAGCACGTTTTTGTTTCTAAAACATTTACATCATGATCTCATTAAATTACTCGCTATTAACCATCTAAATAAACAATTTATATATGATTTTTATTCTGAATAAAATGTAAAAAACATGCATTATTGATTATAACAAAATCAAAATTTAAAGTTTTCATCGATTACTGCAAGTTCTTTGGTAAAAGTTTTCATCAGTTCTTTCTTGTGCTTTTCTAAGCCAGCTTCAAGTAAGTTACTAATTTCTTTTTCTATTTCAAAAAATGCCGTATTTCCTTTCATTAGTGATTCGCTAAAATCATGACTTTCCTGGAGGCTTTGCAGTCGAATGTCAGCACAATCTTGCTTTAAATTAATATCAACTTCATAGAATGACTTGCTTCCTCAAATGTACTTTTCTCTTCCTCAAATCGCTTCTAAATCTCTACATCTTTAGGACTTATTGATTCTAGAACCCTACCTTTATCTCGATGAGTTTCTGATCCATGTAATCATTGACATCGCGATTTTGACCAACTTGATCCGTTAAGTTCTGAATGTCTTTACAATGTTACGCATATTCCTCCTGCAATATCAGGCAAATTGTCTCATTTTCATTCAAATTCTTGACAGCTATTCGATTCTCGAATTCCAACAATTTTATATCACTTTTATATCAACTTAATAACTTCGGTTTATATCAATTTACCCATACCAAAACTTCAGAGTTCCTCATTAAATCTTCGCTTTGTTTTATGTGTTCCTGTAATTTCTCTCGCCTGATTTGGGTCTTCTCTTCAATAACAGATATCAAGTTTGATATATAAGGTCCCAAATGACCATCGTAATTCAGCAGATATTCGAAATTGAAATTCGTGATTTCTTTAGGAATTTCTTCTTTGACTAAGTCTAGAAACTGGAATGAGGGGTCAATTAAATACGAAGTACGACAAAATGTAAGTCTATTTGAAATTATGATGTCAATTTTGTTTTTATATCCTACACAACTAATATTAGCTCCAATAGATATTGCCAAACATTTTATATCATATAAATAATGATTATTATAATGATAATACAATAATCATTATAATATTATAATAACAAAAAAAGCATGGTCAAGATGAAAGGATTTCGTTATCAAGTCAGTCCTTATTGTTGTATGAAAAATACATAAAATTATATAAAGAATAGCCAAGATTAACGAGAAAGTGATGCTAAGGAAGCAGTTAAAAATGTGCTATCGATGGAATAAAATTATTGTGGAATTTTGCCATAAAATAATCTTATCGAAATCTATATAAATCTTATATAATCAATATTGAATAAATTGTAAGCTGAATTCGATCAGTTATGAATTGTGAAATTCTGCTCGGTATTCAGTTTCTATTAAAAACGATGAAATATTAAGGCCTCACCAGAACAATTAATCATTTCACAGGCAATTACATGTCAAATTTTAATTGGAAAATACAGATCAAAGGTTAACAAGAAAAAATTTGAACTGAAGGCGCCATTGGGTTAATTATTTTCTTTAATAAGTAATGTAAGTTTTGTAAATAAATCTTTTAAATGATTGCAAGTACATTATTAGGTATAAGTATACAATAGGGGGGCCACTTTTTTATAAATAAATATATATAGATATAAATATATAAATATATAAATATAATATATAAATATATAAATATAATATATAAATATATAAATATATAAATATATAAATATAAAATATAAAATATAAATATATAAATATAATATAAATAATATATATGAACATATATATATCCTTATTTAAAAGATGTTTTAATTAATCTTTAACGTATATATATATATATATATATATATATATATATATATATATATATATATATATATATAAATATGAGGCCATGAATTTAAAGCAAATATATGAACTTTCAAGAGACACGCTGTCTTTGATAAGACATTGCCAAAGTGTAGGTTTGTTACGAGCCGATCCAACCTGCGCGAGATGCGGGCGTATTATGGAACTAGTTAAAGATTCCAAAGTCGTAAATGAATATATATTTGTTTGCCGGAGTCGGGCACGCGTAAATCCTCATCGAATCAAGCAAACAATTACAAACGGGAGTTTTTTTTGTAATTCAAAACTGCATATTCGTGAGCTTTTTCTATTGATGTATTTTTGGGGCGCGGAATGCTCCATTAAACAAGTTCAGCTTTTCACCGATATTTCCAAAAAAACTATAATTCAATGGTACCAGTATTTCAGAGATATTGCCAGTTGGAAGTTAGTATCTCAACCTTTATTGTTTGGTGGAGTAGATCATATAGTGCAAGCGGATGAGTCCAAGTTAATGAATTTGCTGCATAATCGTGGCGAACCGAGAGGGAATGCCCGCAGTGGGTGGGTTTTCGGAATTCTAGACTATACTACGAAGAATGTACATTTTGAATTCGTTGATAATAGGACCCAAAAAGAAATTTTTCCGATTTTTTCGCGTGTTGTACTTCCGGGAACGACTATTTGGACCGATGAATTCTCGACCTATACTGGTGGTCCCCGACGAAACCCAAATGCACCTACACCTTTAGCTAGACTGGGACCGTATGTACACCAGTGGGTGAATCACTCGGAACACTTTATTGATCCCCTAACCGGCGTTAACACCAATGGAATAGAAGGTTCGTGGGCCTTATGTAAAAGGAAATTTAAGTATATGTTTGGGACTAGATGTAGCTTCATTCCTTCGTACTTAGATGAATTCATGTGGAGAAGAAGATTTTGTCGAAATGAGCGTGCGTTTGATGTATTAATCAATCAAATACGTGAAAAATATGATTTTGGTGGTGTGTAATACCAAGTAAATATAAACGTAACTTGATAGTCTTTTTAATATATATACTTGAACTATACTATGTTTTAATTACTTTAATATATTTAAATATTTATATCTATATATATTTATTTATAAAAAAGTGGCCCCCCTATTGTATACTTATACCCATTATTATTTTTGGGTTTTTTAATTGATATCTCTAGATAAATTTGCCATTAGCTATTTGATTTCCTTATTGTACCGTTTGTCTGTAAGTATTATAATATAGAATTTATAATATTACAATTCTTGTAGATTCTATAAAATTTAGGCAATCAGATATAGAGTAATAGTTTTCCGCACATTTATCGCGATTGTGATTTAGAGAAATGATTATTGAAATCATTTCTCAACAGGGGCCATTGTCAACTGTATGAAGAAGACGGGAGAGGAGGAGATGTCAAGGGTGTGAAAGTAATTAAATAGAATTAGTATTTAATTTCCAGTTTTAAATAAATTTAAATAATATAATAAAAGTAAATAATGAAATTATAAATTAAAATAATACATTAAATATATTTAAGAATTATTGAAAATTAAAATATAAAAGATTTATTGAATGCTTGAAAGGCCATAGAAGAGCAGAATGTCCAAATGTTAAATGTTATCTTTTTCACAGAGCAGGACATCTCAAACACCTGTGCTTCCAATTAAGAAACAATTTCAGAGATGTAAGAGAAAATGAACAAGAAAACATACGAGGAAAATTCCAAAGAATTGGCAGAAATTTCAGAAACCGACAATATCAGAAACCAGTTGCGGCAATAGAAGAAGAATAACATGAAAATCAATACCCAAATGAGATGCGGTGATCGGAGCACTGCAGTAAGTATGAGTTATATGTTGAATGGGGAATTGTACGATGACTGTTTGTATGATAATTGTTTGCATGTATTAAATAATGAGAAATATAAATATATAAGTAATGATGATAATTGTAAATGCATCTCGATGCAGATATTTATAGTAATTGGTGTAATAATGCATCAAGATTAGATGATTTTGGAAATGTTGTTGAGCATGTAATATTAATGATATAATTAAATATAATAAATTAAATGGTAGACCAAGTGTCACATTATTGATCAATGAGAACGAAGTATGCTGTTTATTAGATACAGGAGCAAAGATCAGTGGGATTGATGAAAGCGTATTAGAAAAGATAGGAAAGTTTAATTTAGAAAAAATGTTATGTTAAATTGAGATGTGCAAATGAGTCACCGGTATCTATAGTAGGAAAGGTAAATATTGCAGTTCAAATAGCGGGAACAAAAGAGACGAGAATAATTGAATTTATTGTGGCCAAAGAGATTTCACCAAAGGTAATTGGAGGAAGAGACTTCTTGAGAAAATTCGACATAATGTTAAAGATGAAGGATAGTTTATTAAATGACTGTTTAAATTTAAGATAACGAATAATAATTTTATTTTCATCCACAGAGCCACGGGGATCAGTTTTGAATAATAACAGTTTGTTCATTTCAATACCATAAGATAATGCCATCATTGAACAACCTAATGGTCGCATCTCAGTTGATTGGGTAGAAAGCTGCTTAATATCCGCAATAGAACGACATATTATGTCACAAGGCATTTCATATCCATGTTTATATCTAAATCGAACTGCTTCCATTTCTGCACGACATACTTGAGATCGATAATCAGGGATCATACCAGTCATGACACCTCCAGGACTTTCAGTAATATTAAACAACCTTGTAGCTGAACTCTTCTCAATCATTTTATCTGGAACCTTTCTTTGGGTAGCTACTACATCACAATTATTGCATCGAATACCAACGGAAATCCATCCACCAAATAAATTTAATATTAGTTGGCCAAAAACACCATTAACGTTATCAGGATCTCTTGGGATCATAAAAAAGGAACCATCAGTTTCGTTGGTAGTATTTCCAATTTCCATTGAGTTATCAGATTCATAAATTTCTTCATTAAAAGCAGCCATATTTTATCATCATTCGACTCCAGCAAAAAACCAAAAACAACTCATAATTCTATTCAAATCGATAACAACTCTAAAATTACAAAATCACAAAAAATCTAATCAAACATTGTCCTACCTCTTGCTCGCGTCTGTGTGCGCACACAATTCCAACCAACAAAGAAAAAACCCACACAGAAAAAAGAAAATAGCGCACACAGACGCGACACATCAACAACCCAACCCAAAAAATGACATTGCTCGCGTCTGTGTGCGCACACAAACCCATCACACAATACAACGCGCACACAGACGCGCATTGAGCTCATAATTTACCAATGACGATGTTACTATTGCTGAAATAAAAATTGCAAAAGAATTGAGTGAATCTAACCAATGTAAAGATTGTAATGTCAGAGAGCTATGCAGAAAATTTGAGGCAATTTTTAGGAAACACAAATGGGATGTGGGTAAGACAAATTTAATAACGCATGAAATTTTAACATCAGGAAAACCTATTGTGATAAATCCAAGACTACAGCCAGCCAATTTAATTGGAAAGATTGATGAAAATATAAAAGAGATTAAAAAATATGGAATCATTAAAGAGTGTAAATCGCCATGGAACACTGCTTTAGTGTGTGTAAAGAAAAAAGATAAAAATGATGTACGAATTTGTCTGGATTTTATAGCACTAAACAATGACCAATATTAATATTTTCATTCCATAATTCATAACATAAATCGATTGTTTCTTACAACGCGACATTAGTAAATAAACTACATACATCAAACGAAACCATATACTCATTAACATTATTTTTATTAAACAATGTTAATGAGTATATGGTTTCGTTTGGTGTATGTAGTTTATTTACAAATGTTCCGTTGAAAAAACAATCGATTTATGTTGTGAATTATGGAATGAAAATATTAATGCGCATAATAAGTGCGATGGAAGTGCATTTAAGGAAGCTTTTAGAGTTTGCAACTTCCGAAGTTAATTTTCTTTTTAATAATGAATGGTATGGACAAATTGATGGAGTGGCTATGGGTTCGCCCTTAGCACTAACAATGACGTCAATATTTTTGGCATGTTTAGAAAAGAAAATTGCTTCTTTTCAATATGAAAAACTAATTGTGTATAAAAGGTATGTTGATGATATTTTTTTGATATTTAAAAATAAGGAACATGTGAAACCATTTTTGCATTATATGAATAGATTGCATAAGAAAATTTTTATTATCTTTAATTTAGGCAAGCAGCACCTAAAATAAAATAATAAAAACATTAACCTTAAGTTAATAAAATTTTAAAATAGTTACATAGAAAGGTATTGTGTTTAAATAGCTCATTTTTATGATTTAGTCTTGAAGTAAATTCGGATTTTTAATTATTTTATAATTTATCAAAGTTTTATTTTAGTTTCCTAGATTTTTATTTTAGTTCTGAGAGATAAAACTACGATCTGTCAATTTTAGTTATAATTTAAAGAATTTTTGTATTTTTTAAACATGAAACATGTAAAAGTCACTGGCTATTCTGAAATAGTTATAAATTATTTCGGTCAAATAACTTTAACTGAATATGATTTCAGGTGGGATGTATTTATATTTTCAATTTAATTGTTGGAACCGGGGCGCTAACATTACCGAAAGCCTTTCAAGATGCAGGTTGGGTGTTGAGTGGAATCGTTTTATGTATCTTATGTTTAATAAGGTAACATTCACCAAACTATTTTTGATAAAGCATTATGTTCACGAATTTAAGTTATATTACCGCAACTTATGTAATTGAAGCGATGAGCATTTCAAATGGACTGCAAAAACTGTCCAAATTAAAATACGTAATTTATTTAATTAATTAATTTATTATCTTTATTGAAAGAAAATTTTTTATTTATAAATTATATGGAAAATTTTATACAATTTTAATTCTCAAATTGTTTCTTCTTATTATTATTAATTAATTGTTAATTAAATTAATTAATTTATTAAAATCTGAAATTTTTTTATTTTATAATTTCATGTTTTGGATTTATAAATAATTATTTTTTGAATTTTATTGTATCCAAAATTTGTATTTGTTATTAATTTATCCATTTGATTGGTCATGGGTGTATAAATCATTTTAAATAAATATATTTATTTTTAATATTATAACTTTTTTCAATTTTCAATTGACATTTTATTTATTAAAAAGCTTGACTATGAATCTGTAAATATATCGGTACTGCCGTTTTCAGTGATTTGATCATTATTTGTTAATTTTGAAACTATAGGGAAAAATTAATTTATTTTGTATTTTATATTAAATTTATTAACTAATTATAATTTTAATTTTTTAATTACATTTTAAATAATATAAATTAAATTTCAATGACAATTATTAAAAAAAATTTTAATTTAAATTTCAAAATAAAATAAAAATGATATAATAAATATCTAAAATCTTAATATCATTTAAAATGTAATTAAAAAATTTAAATTATAAAATTTTTTAGATATTTCATATATTATTTTTATTTTATTATGTAATTTAAGTTTGAACATTTTTTTTTAATTTCAATTATAAAATAAATTAAAAAGTAATGTAAGAAATATATAAATAAAATTAATTTCAAAGACATTTATTTAAAAAAACTTTTTAAAATTTAAATAACAAAATAAAATAAAATAATATAATATCTTAATATCATCTAAAATGTTATTAAACAATTAAAATTATAAATATTTTTTTTATATATTTCTTATATTATTTTTTATTTTATTGTGTAATTTAAATTTTAACATTTTTTAATTTAAATTTTAAAATAAATTAATTAAATTTCAAAGACATTTATTTAAAAAAATAAAAAAAATTTTAATTTTATTTTTTAATTAAATTTTAAATGATATTTAGATTTTAGATATTTCCTATATTATTTTATTTTATTTTGTAATATAAATTTTTGTTGAGGTCTCACTTTTTAAAACCCAAACTTGCTGGTTCTTATATAATTATTGAATAAAAAACAAAGTGTTTGAACAAAATTTATTAAAATATAAAATTAACCTTTTAATTACAAGAGTTTATCCTTTGATCTTTCTCAAAAATATTCAATTATGCGTGTTATGTATAGTTATAATGTATGTCGTGCGTGTTCAGGAAAACCTGTCGTATATATACTATTTTTTAATACTGTTAAATAAAATATTTTAATTTCCGGCATATACGCACGGAATATTATATTTATTTTTAATTATTATAATTATTATCTCCTGCTATTCTTATAGCAGATGTCATTATCTATTTTTTATATTAATTTTAAAATATATTAATTTCCCGCTTGTACGCACGGAATATATAATTTTCTAATAATTAAATATATAATCTACATTGTACTTTAAATAATAATTAATATTTTTATAATGATATTTAATGATAATTAATATTTTTATAATAATATTTAATGTTTTTTATAATATAATAATTTTATTTAATCCCCTTCTTTTTATTATAATGTTAAGTTTGTTGATAAAATTTATTAACATATTCACAAAAATAATTAACCCATATATATAAAATGAATGAATAAAATCAATAAAATAATAATTGTCAAACATAAAATATATACATTGAATATAAAATAATTAACCCATAAATGAATAAAATCAATAAAATAATGATTGTCAAAAATATATACATTGTTAATAGGATCACAAGGGATAATAATAATAATTGTTTTTTCGGGTTGTATTGGATTGGATTGCACTGTTGGGGAATTGGATTGACGGGTATGTTGAAGCATTCGACATATGGTGGAGCTTTGTCTATTTCCGTTCCTCAGCGAACACATTAACTCTATATTTGTTTAGCCCCGTTCTGTAATACCTATCTAGGGTAAATGTAGTGATGGGACTACCCTCATCATCTAACATTTTTAAAAGTTATAAAATTTTTTTAAAATACAATTTTTTAAATATTTCTCATTATTTTTTATTTTATAATTGAAATTTTAACAATTTTTTTTTAATTTAAATTACAAAATAATATAAATATTTAATTTAAATATGTAATTTAAAAATAAAAATTATAATTAATCAGTAAATATAAAATACAAAATAAATTAAGTTTTTCCCTATAGTTCCAAAATTTATAGATAATGATCAAATTCACATGAAAAAGGCGGTGTTGAAAATTCGTGAATATCAAAAAAACATTGATATATTTACTGATTCATAGTCAAGCCTTTCTAATAAAATTCAATATTACTTTTAAAAACTTGTTTTACATAGAATTTATTTTAATTTATTTTTAAAATATTATTTGATATAAAATAATAGTTTTTTGAATTTGCGGTGAAATATCGATTTGTCTGTAATCTACGAAGTTGCAATCGATTGGCACAAATTTTGATCAAACAGAAAAACATATTATATGCCTATACATCACATATACACAATATATAGTCAAGAAATTGAAATTGACAAGGCCTATCGTATGGTCGAAAATGTTTTCATTTGTATTAAATATATTATTCGCAGCAAAAGGCTTAAATTATCACTTTATACTATATAGTCAAGATATGCAAGTATCGATATACCAATGTGTTGGATTCAAATATTACGTTTCTTGATCCATCATGGAGAAAAAGACAATTTACGTGAAAATATTCCACTTAAACTAGCCATAAATTGATATTAAGAATAATAAATTTAATAAAGAAATATTTATGACAGTTACGAATAAGACCAAATATATAAATTGTTGATATAAATTTAATTAAAAACCAAATCTGCTTTCTCTCATTTAATAAAACAACAGCACTGATCAATAAAATTGTATCAATTCTTTTTAACAACAAGTTAAACACTAATTTTCGTTTAATAATGCTTGAATTTCTTGAGCATTTGCAAATGTTTATTAAATTCTGCATCTTCACCAATTATCACCATATCTGTCAAGCTCGGAGATTTTGTTTACTAATTAAATTGATTAGTATATTTCTTTAGTAACATTGCCTAGATTTACCTCATTGATTAAAAACCATTGTATTTGTGTTTATTTTTTCACTTGCTACCTGCTAGACTAGCAGTGCTAGTACCTGTTTTCGCTAAAAATATTGCTTTAAAATTTTTTGTTAAATTTCATATTTTTATATCTTACATACAATTAATTACTAATTGTAATCTGTGAATATATTCACGGAAATAAAACCATTTTCCTATTTATATTATAATTGCAATAATATATAAATCAATAAAAATAATAATGGTATTGATTGATGACAAACAAACTTACGATTTTGCCTATTTATATACTAATTTAAACCTTTTTCTACAACTCCAGCTTATTTATCTTCATTTCTACTAAAGATTAATATTTATTATTTTTTATCAACACGAATTTTTAGCACTGCTTTTAAGATAAATGCAATTCTAAAAGAAAACCCGATCAATTGTTAACAAAAGATAAATAACCTTATTATTTTATTTATTATTTACAGGTAAAAAATAAATTCTCGATAAGTACCACAGGGTTGAATCGATTTCTTTGAACCCTTTAAAATAAGAATGACAGTTATCAAATTTTATTTGAATTTTCTAGAATTATCTTTGATTTCTTTAAACAATCTTTTCTTTAATATCTTTTTTTTTACTCTGTAAATAATTTAATATAAATTTAATATAATAATCTAATATAATATTAGTGAAAATAGTTGTTGATAAATTTTTTACTTTATTGTACTTACCATTATACTCGATTTATATAACAAATACATTTCCCTTTAAAACTTTATCTTCATAAATTTCTTTTTCATAATTCAATCCGTTCTTCCTATTCATTCAAAGATTAATCGTTATTTTCTGAAGAAATAGAAGTATAAATGAAGGTCTATATAGTTAGATTATGCGCACCTCCACTGAGAAAGAGCTACAAAAAGTCTACATAAAAAATAATGAATACACATAAAATTTACTTAACTTTTGTAAATTTTAATATATGATTTTTAATTTTTTTTTAAATTAGTATAGACTGCAAAATTGACAAGTTAATTTCATTTCCATTAATTAAAACTGAAATACACAGACTCATATATAATATATGTTACGAATTTTTATTTTAATATTTTAGTTTTAAATATTTCAATATTAAATATATGTTACCGTTGGAATATATAATGCAATTATTTCATAGAATACCTAGTTATTCCATGAAATAACTGATCGTGTCCGTTAAATTGTGTAATATGTTAATAATTTGACACTTTAACTAGTTATTCTATGAAATAACTAGGTATTCTATAAATGAATTAATGAGAGACAGTTAGTGTAAAATAAACAATTTAACAAAACGATCAGTTAAAACAAAATAAACAAATTCTCTCCATATGGCCTGGAATATTCCATAAATGCAGTAGGGTGGAAGGTAAATGTATTTGTCGTTAGCATTTTGAGAGTATGGCGAAAAGTATTCTCGTGGTTTTATGCTTTGGTATTTTTTCCGTCCTTCAAAAATTATTTTTATTTGAATTCGAAATTAACCTTTTTTTCCCGCTACTTTCCGTATTGTTAAACGAAACGTAAATATACCTTATACTAAAAAGCGAGATATATGATATAGATTATTTTACACTTTAACTTTTTCTAAGCATATTTAATGATTATACATAATGTCTATTATCGTTTTCAACAATAATCTGCTGTCACTTTCAAGTTCTTTTATCATTTCTTTTCAAACTATGGATCAATATTTTATTTTAACAATTTTTAGGTACAGGTTTTCACCATTCTTGGTACGGATTTTTATCATGATAAAAATAATGTAACTTCATAATTAAGAAGGAATATATGCATGCATTTTTATACAGATCTAGTAATGATAATAATAATAATAATAATAATAATAATAATAATAATAATAATAATAATAATAATAATAATAATAATAATAATAATAATAATAATAATAATAATAATAATAATAATAATAATAATAATAATAATTCGAAGACATACACATTTCATATTAACCAAAGAATTATGCAGAATTCCTACACAATAATCATATATGAGCGTATAATTATGTAATATGAAGAGCAATCAAATACCCAATTATAATTATATCATGATTAACACGCAAACAATTGCACTAGACTAAATGAACTATTGAAATGTAATGGCTAACTCTTAATAATACATACTAAAACTTTATGCTTTTGAACATGATCCAGAGAATTTCAATAGAAATGATGTGCCTATACTAAATGTCTAAAGATTTATTGCTATCATCATGATTTTTTGGACAAATTGATTATAGAATTACATTTATTTTCAATTATTTACACTTTATCGTTAATCAAGTTTGAATTTTAGACCTTTTCTAATGATTCGCCATTCACTACTGATCGTCTCGATGATGAGGCCACTAAGACCCTTTACACTTACAATTCCAATTATGGATTGATAGAAAGTAAGCAGTATTCATATAGAATTCACATTTGAAATGCTTACAAATTGTTCATTTTATCCACCACTTAACTATTTGTAACAGTATTATCGTCATTTTATTATCAATTAGCTCTCTTCATTCTGATCATTTGCGTAATAACCAGATGACATAATTCAATAGATATATTTTGTACTTCTCCACTTATAAATACAATTTAGGTTTATTGATTGTCTGAGAACCATGATTTATAGATATTTATTTCATTACGTCACAATTTTACTAATGTTCCAATAATTATAATATTGTTAATATTACTGCTAATATAGTTAATATTATATTTATCATTATTATTATTATTATTATTATTATTATTATTATTATTATTATTATTATTTTTTTTATTATCATTTATTTTTATTAATTTTTATTATTATTTTTTTTTATTATTATTTATTTTTATTATTAATTTTTATTGTTATTATTTTATTTATTTTTATTATTATTATTTGTTATTATTATTTTAGTATTTATTATTATTATTAATTTTTATTGTTATTATTTATTTATTTATTATTATTATTATTATTATTATTATTATTATTATTATTTTATTTTTTATTGTTATTATTTATTATTATTTTTTATTATTATTATTTATTATTAATTTTTATTATTTAATTTTAATTTTTATTATTTATTATTTTTTTTATTATTATTATTATTATTATTATTATTATTATTATTATTATTATTATTATTATTATTATTATTATAACCGCAGTTCAGGATAATGTAAGTGTTACCATCGAACTGCGGTTCAAACCACTCCAAAAAAAGAGGTGAACATAAAAATGTCTTTTAAATGATCAGCACAAAGATTTAATAATATCCTGGTTAAGTGAAGATTGTTTTGAATGCTATTTAGAACAAAGCTTAAAATGAAAATAATATATCAGTAAGTGTTTCGACGATTGATCAAGTAATTACCGAACTTAATAACAATTTGAAACGTATTACCAAATTACCAGAAAAGTGAAATACTTATGAAACCTTAAGAAAACGCGAAAATAATGAGAAAGAGTTTTTAGATCTTTAAACTGTTCAATATGGTGAGAATATTTATTTTATAGACGAGGTTGGATTCAATATATTTATGTGACCGGAAAGAGGTGAAAGAACTGTTCAGAGAGTCGGAAATATATGAACAAGAAATATTTCGATTTGTGCTGTAATCAGTAAAAGAGAAACATTTTATAGGCAACAAACCCATAATAATTATTATTTTACTTGCCGAGTTTGCTCAAAGAGAAATTGACAATGCAATTTCAATATGCTATAATGTTGCATTTCCCAGAAACCAAAATGTTCAACAAATAATTATAAATTCCGGACATGCTTTAAAGTTTTTACCTCCATATTCTCCACTTCTGAATCCGATTGAGAATATATTTTCTCAATGGAAGCAAGATGTAAAGGCTGCCCACCATATCAATAAACAACAATTATTAGAATGTATTGATAATGCTTATGGAAACATTAAACCTGATCACAGTGCAAACTATTATCGTCACATGTTGAGAGTATTAGTTCGATGTCGCAACGGGGAAGTAATTGAAGATGAATAAATAAATTATAATTTATCTTTTTTTAATTATAATTTTTTATTGCAAATTAATTGATAAAATTTAAGATCTCGAAAATTCATTTGCAAAATAAATGAGAAACTCTGTAAATGCTTTGAAAATTTTAAAAAATTTTTGTTCTTATATTTTGAGTTTTATCGTAAATTTAATTTCGAATTCTTTGAAAAAATGTCAATTATTATTATTTATTATTAATTTTTATTATTTTTCTTTTTATTGTTATCTATTATTATTATCATCATTATCATTATTAATATAATTTATTAATATTATTGAAATGATGTCATCTATACAGACGATGAAATCCCTATTACAATTTCACAATCAAACGAATCTAATGAAGAATCTAACCTACCATCTGAATGTAAATCATATTTTGAAATTCTGGATGTTTATGAAATGGTAATATACATCTCATTCAGATGAAATATAAATATAATGTTTATGTATGAACTATAAATAATATTTTTTCATTAATAGAGTTATTATAAAATTCTGAAATAGCAAATTTTAAATCATAAATAAATAATTACTTATGAATCTATAATGGTAATGGAGGGAAAAATTTTAGATTTTTCTATTAAAAAAAATCAAAAATTTTTTCGATTTTTAAGAAAATATATTTTATGTATCTGCTTGACACCCTCAGTTTTAATGATACCACTTCATTATACCATGTAAATGATATATATATGAATCGTATTATATTATAAAGTAATTGAGAGTAATAAAAACTCTTTAGTAATAAAATTATCATTCTGTATAGTCGATTGTGAATGGCTAATAGCTACTCTGTATATTTTGTCATGGTGAGCATCGTATCCAACTAATTCGAAAACTTCGGCAGTCAAATACTCCAAAAATAGCAACAGTTTAAACTGGGTATTTTTCCTCAATATTTACTTTGAAATGACTCCTAATAATGATCAATATCCAAATTCTTGAAAAATTAAATTAAAATTAAATTTAAATTTAAAAAAAATTTAAATTAAATTAAATTAAATGTAATAAAAATTTAAATAATTAAAATTAAATTTAAATAAAATTAATCTAATAGTTGATAATGATTGATTTAAATAATTTTGTTTATATTTATAGATTTTAAAAAAAAATTAAAATAATTTAAATTAAATAAAAAATTTATAAATAATTAAAATAGTGTAATTTGTTTATAAAATCCATATTCTATTTGATGATTACAGGAAAACTGTAGAAAAATATAGAGAAACGTATGTATCTTTTAATAATTAAATCTTTCCCTTATTTATTTAATTAATTATCTCATTGTTTTGCAAATTTAATTTCTTTATAATTTCTATGTTATTTAGTATATTACATTTTCCTAGGGGCAAATGGCTATAATTTATTTCAACAGAGTAGGACTTGTTTTATTCTATTTAAGTATGTGTATTTATTTGTATGGCGATTTGGCTGTCTATGCCGCAGCTGTTCCGACTTCTCTAAGAGATGTTGCATGGTTAGTGTTGATATATTATTATTATTATTATTATCTCTCTATATATAAAAAAAGCTAAGGGTCCCCTTCATTCGAATTTTACTTTTTTAATTTTTTTTTTAATTATGTTTTTTTTAATTTTTTTTTTATTATTTATTTTTTATAATTTTTTTTAAAAATTTTTTTTTATGAAGTATTTATTTTTTTGTACTTACCGTTCTATTTTACTTAGAAAGAGTTTATGCTATTATCTTTTTTTATAGTTATGTAAATATATTAAAAATATATTAACTTTAACATTAACCCCACTTTCTAACGGAGTTGGTGAAGCGAAGCGAACAAGGGCAGAGCCGATTTCTAGTTTAAAAATACATCATGACATGCTGATCCAATGTTATTCCCGCTTTTATTTTTTATGATGTATTTATTCTTTTTTACTTATCGTTCTATATTACTTTGAAACGGTTTATGCTATTATCTTTTATCATAGTTATGTAAACAATAAACTGAATCTTACTCCTATCCAACAATACCCTGGATATTAACTTTAACATTAACCCCACGTTCTAACGGGGTTTGTGAAGCGAAGCGAACAGGGGCAGAGCCCCTAGTTATTATTATTATTATTATTATTATTATTATTATTATTATTATTATATTATTATTATTATTATTATTATTATTATTATTATTATTATTATTATTATTATAATTAAATCCTTATTATCAGAATTCTTCTCTTATGTGTAATACGAAAGTTTTTTGAATTTGCTTTATTAGAATTTTCCTCAACATTCGTTCATAGTGATTAAAATCCAAAAATTTATTCCAAAATCCTTTCTATATTTAAAACGTACTGATTTTCAAATCTTCTTTTCATTTCTATTTTTTATCTATTTATCAATAAATTTTGTCCTTTAGTACGTTCAGATTGAATTCAACCTCATTGCTTACTGATTCTGATCGTTGCTGGCCAAATTCCGATATTTCACGACAAAATGCATATCGGATATTTTTGGTAAAATTTATCATTTATATTCCTGCTCTCTATTATTTATATATGAAATGTGTTGAAACCTTTTCTGCTCGGGGATGTGAATGAAAAGTTTATATATTAATACAGAAATACAGGATCTTTATATTCATTTACAAGAAAATGCAAAAAGATATCAGAAACAATCTAGAAAACATTAGCTCGTTTCTAAATATGTTTGAAATGGAAGAAGAGTATGAAGTTCGTTTATTAAGATGATATTTCAATCCAGAGATTTTGTTAGAGATTTAATCGATGGAAGATTTTGGAAAAGAATCAAATACATTGGAATGGTATTTGCGGAAATTGATCGAGATGTTTATAATAAAGGAATCCAAAGAAATGAAGATTAAATATCTTCTAAGTACACCACACGTAGCAGGAAAAATGTACTGAAGATTTCAATAGAAAAGTGAAATGAGCCACAAAATATTTTTTGATTTTTAGAGAAGATCTTCGAAATGATATACGAGGAGTACATTAAAAATACTGAAACCCATAAACCATAGAATAGACCGTGAAAGATGATGACACAAAGGCATAATAGACGCATTTCGCATGTTTTTGAGTATCGAATAATGATACGACGAGTGAGTAAAGGTAAAATGGATCATGAGGGCAGACATTTGAGAGTCGACAGAAATGCAACAAATGGAGATTCCAAGAATCAAAGAGGAGATAAGAAAATTAAAGAAGCGATAAAAATCTCAGATAAGAACAATCAGTACCTAGAATAACAAATGGATCAAAAAATAAGATTTGGACATCTTTAAGGATTGCCTGAATGAATGTAACACTTAGTTGTTTTAGATGCAATATGAATGGTCACATTATAAAAGATTGTTCTAAAAGAAAAAGGAGATTGAACGAATATCGAATGGTTAGAAGTAGGGTAACATGGGGACCCGGGAATGAAGACATATTACGTAATCGATGACATCACAAATGAAATTACGCCATATCCCGCCACTGGGAATGATATGACGTCATTTCTTTTATGGTGTCACTGATTACGTAATATGTCTTTGTTCCCAGGTCCACATGTTACCCTACTGTTAGACATATATAAGGAATTTCAGCGGATTCAATATTATTATATTTTTTAATTTAGCCATCATCGACTTTAAATCAACCGTTTAATAAAGTTAACCATTATATCACATTTTAAACTTACCATTTTAACCTTTAATTAAACACCATTGGTACCTTGAAACCCACCCTACCATTAAAAAATGACTAAATCGATCTAATTCTTTGACTTTGACCATTTGACTATCGTTTTCATCCTTAAAGCCACCCTTTCATAGTAAAAAAATGACTAAATCAACCTAGTTGTTAAAGTTTTACCCTTCAATCACCATTTTACACTTAACCCATCCTTTCTATCATAAAATGACTCTAAATTAACCTATCCCATCACAGACCCTTTCAAATTTAGTTTACACTTAAATTTTGACTCATCGACCATCATTTTCAATCCTAACGGACACATCCGACACTCAAATATCTCTAAATCGAGCTTTCCCTTAAAATTTGACCATTTAATTGACTTGCATTTAAATTATCTTAAAACGATATTTTTACTATAAACTGTCCTCGGTGAACTTAAAATGACCTTAAATCGACATTAAACGCTGGCTTTAAATGATCTCTGATGGCATTGTTAAGTCATTCAGTAGTTTTATATGGGATGAGAACTCACTACATAATATTTCTGCCTTTTTAAAAAAACGTTAATGATAGCAATACGCGAATACCCGTTCAATGACATGTTAATTTTGTTAGTCGGATTCGTGGACTCCCTTAAAATCATTCAGGAATCATAAATTTGTCGAGGACTGACGTCGAAAGACTTGTTTTGTCAAATTGCCAAACATGTAAATTAAATCCCTCATTATAACGTCATATGACCATATTGAGTGCTTCCTAGATGAATATTGATAAAATTATTTACTTGAAAATATTTTATGATGAAACCAAAATTTTATAACAAAATAAATTATTAATCAAATAATACCAATTTTTATTAAAAACTTTAATTTCTAATTATTTATCTTGAAATCGATTATTAACGGATATCACCAAATAGTATTGATTACCATTGATTAAATCATTTAAATTTGATTATATTAAAATAGCCATTTTTCTTTTATTGTGTAAACACTTTTGAGAAAAACAGCATGGTACTTCCGTGTTATCTTACCCCCAAAAATTAAATTATAAAATACAATTAAAATAACAATATAAAAAATGAGAGAATACATTATTGATGACGTTATTGAACATTATTGAACATGAATTTATCTGTGATTTATGTGATTATGTGATTATGTGATTATGTGAGTTTATGTGGCGCAAACGTGTTCTAAGCAACAGTGCCGATGTGTTCGACACTATTCTCAACGACATTGTGGTTTTCTGGCCACCTGGATGACCATTTACAAACTCTTTACAAACATTTGCTGAGTTTGTAACTGTGATTTAGAAAATAAATATAATAATTATATGTGTTCTTTTTTAATTTAATTTTTGGGGGTAAGATAACACGGAAGTATCAACAGCATTTACTATACCATTCAAAAAAGAAATCATTGAACACATGGACCAAGAAACTCTTGTTACAAGACTAGAAAATTCTTGAGTGAACGAGGTAAATGTGATTATAGTGAATGAAATAAATAAAATTACCTGGGAAAAGATCGCCATGACAAACGGGACGATCTAGAGAAACTCAGAAAAGAAAACGGAAGTGAAAAGAAATTAAAAATGAGAAGAGAAAGGAAATAAAAGTTATCAAACAGGAAAATAAAAATCAAGGTCAGTACTAATTAATTAGTACAAAAAGGAAAAGGAATTTTGAAATTGGGGAAAAAGGAAAAACAACAATATGATTATCTCGACAGCTTGCCAGTGATAATAGAATTGATGGGAGAAGGCGGTCAAACAAAAAAGGGAAAAGGGAAAACTACTTGACAGCTGTCAGAGATAAAAATGGGACAGTCGGGGAAAGCAGGAGGAAAATGGAAAAACACTTGATTATCTGGAGTGCTACAAGAGAAGCGAACTATATAAGGGAAAACTGGTTAACATGAAATTAGAACAAAAGAGAGAAGAAAATTAGAGACAAGTGACGTGAAATTGAAAACAATTTGGAAGACGATTTGAGAGACGATTTGAAAGACGATTTGAAAGACGATTTGAGAGATAAAATTATTGGAGAAAGTTAGACGTTGGAGGAAACGTTGTTGGACAAACGATTGTCAAAATAATAATAAAGGAAATAATTGTGGAGTATAATTATTGGAGAAGAGTTGAAGAAAAGAATTAGTTGAAAAAATAAAACGAAAAGAAGTTATTTGATTATTTGAATAAAGTTGTGAAGAAAGTCAAAGAAAACAACCAGCTCAAAATCCCAGTTTAGAAACCAGTCAGTAATTTGTGATCTTTTAATCCGGTGTTATACACAAGTGCTATTCCTCACCGAGTGTTGTAATAAGCATTGTATAATCACCAAGCAGAGTGTTGAATTTATTGCCAGTGTAAAGAGAAAGATTATTTATGATTAGCAATCAAGATTTCTGTTGTCAAGTGTTATTTGTGAATCGTATAAAGACACGCTTGGAGTCAGAGTAACATTTAAAATTATCACCAACTCAATAACCCAACACTATTTAGCGATATCCGTTATATATATCCCATTGGAAAATTATTTGGTTATAAATAACTTAACCTATACAAGGCACCGGTATGTAAGCCGAATTATATTGTAATTATTTAATTTGGATTAAAAATTATAGAAAATTATTCATTATTAATTCTACTATTTACAAAAATTTAGACGGTATTTATTCTCCTTTTATGTCCATTCACATTTTTCAATTTGAACAAAACGAAATTTATCCAATATACCACCTTATCAATGAGATGGTTAGCGTTTGGAATAATGTTCACTTTAATGAGCATTTACTTGGCCCAAGGCAACGAACAGACCAGTCCGAAAATTGCCTCTTTTGAAATGTCACCAAATCTTCTTGGAATCTGTATATATTCGTTCATGTGCCATCATTCATTGCCGTCTCTAGTCACGCCTATTAGAAAGAAAAATAAACTCTATTTCTTGATTTTTCTCACTTTTTCTGTTATTCTGGTGTTTTATTTACTCTTGTCTTTGTTGTCGACATTCACATTCAATAAAATCGAATCTTTAATAACTCTCAATTTCGAACCAGCTACTACCTCAGACCAAAAACCGGTTACTGAAATCGCTTTCTTTCAATACTATTTGTCATTATTTCCGGTATTTTCTATCAGCGCCAGTTTTCCAATTATAGGAATAACTCTGAGGAACAATTTGCGGAACCTCATTACTTGTGGAACCGGTCGAAAATTCGACAATTGGTTTCTGGAAAATATGTTCTATCCGTTGTTAGCTATCGTCCCTCCAATTGCTATAGTTTACGGAACGAATAATATCACGTTTTTGGTAGGATTTACTGGTTCATATGCAGGAACGTTTATCCAATATGTCATTCCGATCTGTCTCGTTTTATGTGCTAGAAGAAGTCTTGATATCTTTATGAAGAAATTTCACGATCATAGAGAAAGCCGTCTAGATATAACGCCAGAGCAATTGTTTCTACCATTCCAGTCTCCTTTCCGACACAAAGCTTGGTCTATAGCTATTCTTGTTTGGTCTGCAGTTTCTATTATATTAGTTACAGTAAATCATTTTTTAGCGAAACCGTAATGATAACGTTTAATGATTTTATATATATTTTTTGATTGAAAACGATTATTTTTATTTTTCTACGGAGAAATGTTCGAATTTAATGTAATTATTTTAATTTATTTTAGTTGAATTTTGAATATTTTATTGAACGTTTGGCATATTCCTAATATGCTACTGTGCTATTTCAAAATTTACGATTATTATTACTATATTCAGGGATGCGCTTATCAGTAACCTAAATAGAAACGTATCTAGAGCCCTCTGAATGGAGGGAACCACAGCAAAATATGTATTATTACTACAGGATAAATCCGCTAGTTTCAATTGCTAAATTTAATTAAAAAATATGACAATAATATTATTTATTGCAATGCCAACGATACATTTGAGCTGAGTGTTTGTTGATACTTAAATAACAAAAACTTATATTGTACCTGAAGTTCTATTTGCTTTTCATGGCCATTAACACAAAATTTATTGAGAAATTCTTCATTAGGCAAAAAGTTATCGGTAAGTCAGTACACATCAAAGGATCCATAAAATGACGTTAAAACGTTTTACCTACAACATTACTGATGAAAACTACTCCAATAAATGGAGTGGTACAACTAGCACTTCCCGTAGTGAAAATGTTTGATTTTGCTGACTTGCAGTGTGGTGTGAATATTCTAGTTTTCTATTTATTTCTATTATAATTTCTCTCCTTAAATTCATTTTCTGGTGATATTTTGTGAAAATCTTTCAAATTTCCATTCCTATCTCTGCTTATCGCCATTAATTCAAATTTGTTTACTTCTGTTATATATCTATGATGTGTTTGAGTTGATTTCATGTGATACTTCTTGGTTTGGTTTCATTTTATTTTACTTTGGTGTTGAGTAAATTCTATTTAGTTGTTTAATCGATGTTTGGGCGTGTTTTGAGTTTAACTCGACTTCTTGTCATATTTGCGTGCTATGTTCCGACGCATTTCAGTCACCTTTCAGCTAGTTGGACTCAAAATCAGTTCTAGCATAACACATTTTTAGAATCTAGTTATAAATACTTAATTCACGATTCGATATAGATTTATCTATGCATTTATTTGCCACTTCTTTATTGTTCATGGCGTTTTTTATCCTTGCCGTTTTGTCTGCGCTGTTTTTGATGCGCCTTTATTGGTCGATACCGTAAAAGAATGTAACTTTCCTAACCCTATAGTACGACACGCAATGCAATATATGCAAGACATGGGTATCGGTAATATTTAGTTTATCATATAGATAAATGTTATTTGCTTCTGTTATTTTATTGAGGTGTTTTCATTTGAATTATCTTATTAAATTTCGGATTTTTAATAATAAAAATTTGTGAATTTTCTAAAATATGAACATAACATCAATGAAGGAGTTGTAAAGAAACTTACTGTTATCTGTCAATTTATCGGGCAGAAACAATTCATTTCTTTGTGATCCTGGAACCCCTGTAAATTATTTTGACTTCGGAATTCAGATTGATCACATGCAATTTTCTTTAGCATTTTCAAATGCATTCGTTGTAATCGATCATTTTTCTTTTAATACAACGCTTTTACGCCAAAGGGAAAATATTTGAAATAGATGAACTTGTGAGCATAAAGTATGGTTGGTTGAACAAATACATAATCGATCTGAAATGCACGATGTAGCAAATATACAGTTATAAGAAATATACAGTCAAAATAATTTTTGAAGCACTGTGAATGTAGGTGCTTCACTGTTATTGTGAATGACACAGTAAGGATCTCTCGTAAAGACCAATATGCTGTAGTGATCCATTAATGTCGAGATGATATCAATATATGATCTATTAATTATTCACTGTGTCGACTTCTGTTATCCATTATTCGCCCATACAATTTTCAAGTCAATAAATCTGTTTCTCAAACATGTAATGGTGCGATTTCCATGAGTTAGACTATGTAAAATGTACAAGTTTACCTAATAAAATAATTTTCAAATCCATTTTTAGATAACTGTCGCGTACATCACCCATTTGAGCTTGCCTTCTTAGATTATCCAATGCTCAATTATTCGACATTCGAAATTAAAATAAATTTGTTTAAATGTTAAACAATGTTATTCTTCTTATGACCTTAAAAGTGACTTAAAAGTAAATTCTCAGTTGAATCGCCATAATTTAACCGCTATTCTGCACTGTGAGTTGATCTTCAGTGTCACAATGAGAAATATCGCCGATAGTAACTGAATAAAATAAATAACTAGGTTACGTAACATGCAGTATAACATTATTTATATGCGGATAACTTTTGGTGGATGACTGCAATTGAGTTTCTTTTTATTTGTTCTATATATTATCCAGTAATAGTTAAGTCTTAGTGATTCCTCACAGGGAGGTTTGACGTTCTTTCACGAAGAGTCACTTGACAAAGTTTATTGTCAGAACTAAAACGATATCTCATCATCTTCGGTCTTGGTTAATGAAAACATTCTTGGTAAATGCTTTCCCAATAGACTGTCCGCTGTTTAGTAAAAAATATGACCTCTAGCACTGACATACAATCTCAAAAGCTAAATTTTCAATATACAAGTGTAAAATAATATAATTATTTTTTACATAGTGACCCCCAATTACCTAATATTGATTACAATTCATTCTTCAAGTTTCGAGACAAATTAAACCAATAGTAAATTTATTTCAATAACAAAAAAACTCATTATATAGTCTTTATATAGAAACAATTTGATCTGGTTTGAGGAAATTGCTTAACGCTTCGATTGGTAGGTAGAATGTCTGCAAATAATCTAAATTTCCTACCAAAATCAATTTGTGCTTTGACCGAGTTAGCGCCACGTTGATTCGTCGTTTATCCTTCAGGATATCCAATGATTCGTTGCCCGACTGTTCCGTTGTTTGATAGGATGATTGCTGCCGGACCAGTGAAATGATGATTATCGATTTGTCTTTGCCTTGAAACTGGTCGATAGTGTTGATTTCAATGCCGCCTGTTCTGTATTCCATCAATAAATCTTTCTGCGCATTGTACGGTACTATTATGCCTATTTCTGATTCGCTGATGCCTAAATCGATAAACCCATTTGCCAATTCAGTCACCAATTGGGCTTCGAATTGATTGGAATAGATTTCACTCGGTTGCTTGTTTTGATGGTTGACAAAAACCACCGAATGCCGCAACTCGTTACTGAGACATTGCCGTTTCCAGGACTCCAATTCACTATTCAATTCGATATCCTGGGCAAATGTAGCCTTAGCAACGAGCTCATTGGCACAACTGATGCGGTTGTCATAGGTAATTTCATTGCACAGTCTCAGTATTTCCTCATTCATCCGATATTGGATTGTCAGCTCTGATATAGTGTTGATATCGTTAAGGTGGCAAAGATGTGCAAACAGGCTCTCATCAAGTCCCTCCAATCTAGCTGTGGGATTCCTCACCAACGGCGGCAATTGGTGCACATCTCCAGCCAATAAAAATCGCCCGTTTCTCGAATTCATTTTCAACAGAGGCATCAGAGATATCGGCAACGTGATTTGTCCGGCCTCATCGATTATGACGATATCGAATTTCAGTCGCGATAGCAACGGGTGGTTTGCCGACAGACAAGTGACACCGATCACATTGATCTGTTCAAGCGCTTTACGGAGCTGAGCAACGGTTTCGATTGCGTTCCTCTTCATAAAACTGGTCAATGTCCGATCGGAGATCTTGCTGTCCACCCGGTGACTGCCATTCAGATAAATGAAATCCAATTGGCAATCGATCAATTTCTCGAGGATATTGCTGACAGCGGAATGCGTGTAACTCGATACGAGCACCCGCTTGCCCAGCTGGACAAATACCCGTATCATAGCAACAACACAAGAGGTTTTCCCGGACCCCGGATATCCCTTGATGAGAGAGTAACCTCTCGATGATTTGACTGCTCCCCTAATTGCCGACTTCTGATCTTTATTGCAATGTTCGAAAATCGATTTTTCCACCTTCTCATCGATCGATTGCTTGCGCCGGTTGCTATTGGCAGCAATATTATCGGTAGCAGTCCCGGTATCGGTCACCACTATCTGATCTCTATCAATAACGTACTGGCGCAACAACCGACTCGTTTCGGATCGATCCATCAGATTCGCCAATACCGACAGATTCGATATCGGTATTTTCATATAACTGTTGCGATCGATTCGCAGTTCCTGTGCCGATGAACATGGCAACGGTCTATCAGATAGAATCGACAGCCGATCGATTGCAATCGGTTCACAAACGAATCCCGTTGCCATTGCCAACCGGATTCCATCATCCGAGCTCACGATCACATGATCACCTTCGCTGAGCTTTATCGATTTATCCATCGCCTCAAATGCGAATGTCAACTGGAATCGATTGCCGGTGAATTTCGACGAATCAAACCGAGCTCTTCTGATCGAATCACTGTTACTATTGGTAGAGATGTTTTTAATGATTTTCTCACTGGAGCGCTCAGAGAAATATTCGATTAGGATCAGATTTATCCATTTGGTAAGGAATTCGAAATGTTTAGTTGATAAATGATCGGTACTCGTTTGACTGAGTGCCTCCATTGTTTCATTGGTCCTTTCATTTGTCAATCGGGAAAATGTCGAACAGAGCGTTAGATAATCGCATTGGCCACAGAATCGATTATTTTCCAGAACGGCTGGCAGACAGATTTGTTCCATTGCCTATTGTCAGCGGATTGGTGATAAACCTCGAGAGGTAATTGGATAATTCATTTCTCAGCATCACAATGCTCATCACATTCGGGCGCTTGTCGTTGCTTACCGATTTCTCGGAACCGTTTTTGATGTACAACAGCAATCCGGAATCGATATCGGTTTGCCGAGCGTCGCTCATCAATAATGTGTACAGCAGCACTTGGCTTGTGTGCTCCGGGGAAAATGAGGGTTTCCCGGTTTTCAATTCCAACGGCATTATCGACCCGCTCGGTTGCATCAGCGTCATGTCGATTTTCCCTTTCATTCCGTATTTCACCGACCAAATGCTTTCTTCAATGTCGATTATCGATAATTTTTTCGTGTTTTTTCGCTGATCGCTTTCCGATTGGCTGATATTCCGACAAATCCACTGGAGAATTTGAGGGAAATATATTTCCAACTCTTTCATTATTTCATTATCGGTAAATTCATGCTCATAAAACGAGAGAACTTGTGTTTCTTGAATCAGACAATTTTTGGTTATTTGTTTGATTTTGTCAATGCTTAAATTTTGAATTTTGGAACATTTTTGAAAGATGGAATGGATAAATGTTCCTAGAACCATGGACTTTTTGCTTTTACCAGAAATATCACTGAAATAATGTTGGAGAACAGATTTTCTTTGACAAAATAGTGAACCAGTAATAGTGGTACTGTTTAACAGTAAATCTGGATTAATGACTATTAATCCTTGAGTATTGTTTATCTTCCAATACGCTTGCATTTTTATTGGATTTATAACATTGCAAATGTCATTCTCGTTTATAAGACAATTTGCCCATAATTCTTCAAGATTCAATTTTATTTGATAGCCATTATTCTCACATGTTTTCAATGTAAGGCATTTGATACTATCATCATGAGAATCTATTTCTATTACAATAAATCGATAAAAATCTTGATTTGGAATATTAGTTGGATAAATATTCTCTTTCTCAATTTCATCTATTTCATTTTCGTCATATTCAAAACTATCATTAAAATCAAAATTTTCAGCATCATTTGAAAATTTAATTTTCTTATTCACAAACGAATCGTGATGATTTGATAGCCGTTTATGATTTTCATTCAAACTGTTTTTTGAAATAATAATCGGTTTAGATTGTAAATTATTATTTGAATTTGTTAAACCAGTTTTATTATGACAATTTCTTATATCCATTCTAATATAATAAGTTTTGAATTTAATTAAATATTCGAAATTTATTTCATTGTTTGCCTAATATTTAAACAAACGTTAATGAATGGAAATAAAATAAAGTTGTTAGGTAAAATTTTCTTAATTTTAATTAAGTATTCCGTAACTTCAATACTATTGAATCAATAGTTTTACGTAAAAATTTAATTTTAATTAAAAAAGTTAATAAATTTTAAAGTATTCATTGCGTAACATTATGTTAAATTTTCCCATCTATGTTAAGGTGACCAGACGTCCCGCTTTTGGCGTGATAGTTCCGATTTTTCACGATTTATCCCGCGTCCCACAACGTTTTTCAAAAGTCCCGACTTTTAGAATTAAGTTAAATTTTATGTTTATGAAAATCATTGTTTTGCATTCTAAGAATCTTACGGACTACTAAGGCTGATATTTTGCTTTTCTTACCCAGTTACATTGTATTTGTCTCTAAGATGATACATCTCGTGTTCTAACTGCGTGCTAGGAAGCTAATAAAACAAATAAATATTACAAATCTGCTACTTATCATAGAAAATTAAGGTAAGTAATTTATTTATATATTTCATAAATACATAAATTTTCTTAAACTTAGCTTAAAATAATCGTAGTCTTCAATTTTATATTGATAACAAAAATTATATCACTGACCCTAATCTTAAAAGAAATTTTAGAAAGAAATATAAAAATAAAATTTTTACAATATTTTAAAAAATGACAACAATCTACTGAAACAAATTCACTCAAATAAAACATATGTCAAGGAATAAAATATTATACAATTTTTTATATTTATAAATTGTACTTATGTTAAAAATCAAAAAATATTACCATATTATTTTTATTCTATATGAAAATTTTTGTTGATACCCCCTCCTTCAAAGTTGTCCCGCTTTGCCCATCTAAAAATCTGGTCACCTTAATCTATGCAACTATGTACACAAGTCAAATACACGTTATGTTAAACTAAATAAGAATAACATGAAATAGATAAAGATGAAACTCGTTCAACATAATTATATTTAAATTTCAATAGTTATCATTGTAAAAAATGATTAATAGTTACAAAAATAATGGATACACCGGACCATATTAAGATACCACCATAAAAGATCTTTGATTTGAAAGGTGATTGATGTATTTGTCCCATATTGTCCATCAGTGACTCCGTTTGTTCGTAACGTATTTTCACCAATTTCATCTTTAAGAACCTTCAATTTATTTTTTGAACAAATAACTAAACATGTTGGGATCACATACTGGATAAAAGTACCAGCGTAAGATCCAGTAAACCCAACTAAGAATGTGATATTACTGTTGACAAATACCACTAATAAAGGTGGTATGAGAGCCAACAAGGGATAAAACATATTTTCCATGAACCAGTTCTCATTTTGTCTGCCAGTTCCGCAAGTTATTAAATTTTTTAAATTGTTTCTTAGAGTTATTCCAATAATTGGGAAACTAGCACTGATAGCAATTACAGGATATAAAGATAAATAATACTGAAAGAAAGCGACATTCGTTATGGATGGCTGAAGAAGATTGCTGCCTGGCTGAAAATTGAGAGACACAAGAGAGTTGATATTTACAAATGTAAAACTTGATAGAACAGATAAAGTCATGTAAAACAAAAGAATAATGACGAAGTTAATAAAAAATAAAGAAAAAATATTTTTCTTTTTCTTTAAAGGAGTTATAAGAGATGGCAACGAATGGTGACACATAAAAGAATAAATGCACACTCCGAGTAAATTTGGTGATTTTGCCAAATCTGCAAGCTTCACTTCTCCATACTTGTTTCCGGTAGCTAAATAAATGCTCATGAGACTAAACATGATTCCAAAAGCCACCCATCTCATTGCAATAGTTAAATATTGGATGATTTTCGTCTTTGTTAAATTGAAGAATACGAATGGACAAGAAACTGTTGCGAATAAGGCCTGAAAATACATTTAATTAGTAAATTCTATAGACATCATACAAGTGGTATTATTTGACATATACTTTACAATTATAATTTTTAATTTCTTTGTCTTTGATCTGTTTTCATTTACTATTTCGTTTATTTTAATTTTTCTCTGACTATAAAAAACAGATAATAAATGATATAATAAGTTTTTTTGAGTTTTAGTTTTATTTAATACAACTGAGAATTCTCGAATACAAAAGAAAACTATGAGGACTATAAAATTTCATAGGGGAAAAAGTTAATAAAACTTAATTAATTAATAATTCAAAACAATAATAATTGAAGTGGAATAATTAATTAAAAATTAATATGTTTCGGAATGAATGCATATGAGCGGATGGCAAATGATAAGACAAACACGAATAAAGCATTTTAAGCAGGGGTGGCTCAAGAAAGTTTTTTCCAACCCTAGCGCCCTAGGCGAGTTTTTATGAAGCGCCTACCTTAAAGAATGCCAACTGAAACATTATGTTAAATTTCTTAATTCAACGAGTAGGTATTTCATAATAAATTTTTATTGAGTGAAATAAAAAATTTGTTCATTTCAAAATATAATAATATATGCAGTTTCAAAATACATAAATAATAGTACAAAATAATATAGGAGTGACAAAGAGAAAAATTACGGTTTTACTCGCCTTGCACAGTGCAGGTGTGCAGGAAAACAGGGTATATCCTATACTCTGAGGAAAATTAGCGCTACCGATTCTCACAACGTTTTCTCGCCAGTAAAATTTAGTATTTACTAAACCGCTAAGCTTATCTTTTTAATAATGTAAGAATATTAGATAGATGCAATTTGTTAGTAAATAATTTTTGTTTATATATTCGAGAAATAATTTAGAAAAATATTTTGCGCCCTATGCGGCCGCCTAATTCACCTATATGGTAGAGCCGTACCTGGTTTTAAGTCGATCCATGGTCCCTAGACAAAGTTATTTTAGAAAAAATATTTAATTGACTAATTAATTGATAAAAACAAATAAATTAAATTAAGAACATGATCCAGGAGCTTGACAGGTAAAATTTTAGCATGTCAAGTTAATTAAATTTCGCTACCAAATTTCGGCTCTTTGCGGCAATAAATTAAATTTAGCCTAAAATGATCATTAGAGAGCTCTATATAATACTCTCTATAATCAAACCGAATAGTCAAAGCTGTATTCTGGTTGAATGCAAAAAATGAAAACAATAGGTTAAAGTGAGTAAAGAGATTAAAAAGTGAGAAAGGAAGGATTTTTGTCAAAGTAATAAGATTTGTTCATTTCTTAATTTTAAATTCAAATTTAATTTTAAAAAAATAACAAAAAATAAAACTGTTAAAAGAGATTATATAAAATAATAAAAGAAGATATCATCCTGTCTGAGCTGAGTGTTGAAGGAAGGGTTGTATTTATTGATGAAAGAGGTTTTAGATGGTAACCTTTGTAAGGAATTTTTAAACTCGACTAGTCTTTATTATCCTTGTATGAAGTCATCTTCTGTACTTTTAACTAAGGTTCGTTATAAATACTATTTTTTAACTCTGTACATGAGATAGATCGAATATCATGATATTTGGGCTCTACTGTATCTTATAATATATATGACTATGAATAATTATCATTATAAGTATATAACAATAAAAAAGTAAACCAAACCAAGAGAAGCCGATAGGCATCCAATCTCGAAAGACTTAAAGTATTCCAACAAGGATCGGAATCTTTAAGAATTGAATTGATCAGTCCATTTGATGAGTTCTGGTTGCTGGCATTTATTTTGAATGTACTGAAATAGTTCTTTTTAGTATATGACATTATGATCATGAACTAATTTTATCTGTTTCATCCCAGAAATTATACAATTAATTCATAAATTCAAAAATTTCGAAAGAATAATAAACAATATATAAATACAAACCCACCATGAAACATCTCGCATTGTAGTTGCAACTGCCGCCGCGTAAATAGCGAGATCCCCATATAGATATACGCACATACATAAGTAGAATAACACCAGACCAAATTTATTGAAGAACAAAATGGCCATTTGTCCCTAAAATATTAATAAAAAAATTTAAAATGAATCACTGATATTAATGTTCCCTTTTTATCACTGAGCATATGAAAGCTTTGATACAAAATTTTGAAACGTAACATGTTATATTTCAATATAAAAATTGTTTGCACAAACAGAAATTTCATAACTACAATTTAAAGGATTTCCTTGCGCATCTTAGAGGGATCTTTGATTGAATTCATCTCAAGCTTCGAGAATAAATGAAAATCATGGAGTTTGGTATTTGACTTATTCATTAAGTTTATTCAATTCTTAAACTGCCTATCCATCAATAGTGGTCCACTCTCCTTTTCTGTGTAAATGTCCATTTTGAAACCTTTAAAATCCCTTTGTGAACCCTTAGTTAAAAACCGCCTATATGGATGAATGAACTATAATGGAAAAAGTATCGCTCAAGAAATCTATGATTATCCGACGAGAATATTATTGCGTCCGTAATTCCTATGCTAGATATTAATTATAAACAAAACTATATAATCATTTTTCTATTAATTAACATTGGAAATTAAATTACCATTTCAAAAATCTCTGTGATTTCAAAATACGATTCTTCAACTAGAGCCTCCTTAGATTCCTCGAGACTGATATCTTGGAATGAATTCGTTGAACGCTTACTCCTTTCTAAAAAACGGATCCAATTTTATTTTTATTAATTATCAATTTGGAGAAATTATATTTTCGAAAAACTATAATAATGAAGGGTAAATTCGTACGAAATTCAACAGGAATAAGAAAATATGAATTAATAATTCATTTTGGTTGGAAATTAATTAGCGTGTGCGCGTAGCAAACTCATCCAAAGCAATTCGCAGCGAATTGGCCTGTTATGTTAACTTATATAAGTCATAAATTGACTATGAATCACTAAAGATATCGATAATTTAATAAATACAATGTCAATTGATAAGAAATCAGAGAGGTAAATTGAAAGTTCTTATAATTATATAAGTAAGTCGGGCACTATAATAAGTAGAATCAAATTAGAATCAAACAATTTCTTCAAAATTCAATTAACTTAATTCGCCTATATGGTAGAGCCGTCCCTGAAATCAAGCATTTCAAATCCAATAACTACTAATTCAAATATTAACAATCAGGACATTCCAAACGTGTAATTACAGAATCTGTCACAGAAGTAGTCTTGAGACATTACCGACATGAAACAAACTAATAAAATTCATCAAGCTATAGATATTTTAGATTTTAATACAATTTTGTTATCACTGCACTAACTATAATAATGACTGTATTCCTTACTTAAATATAGATCCTACACAATATAAACCCCTTCCCCACTCTTGTTTCAAAATTGTAAATGCTTGAGGCGAAAATTGGATTTTTGAAGAAAATGTAATTTTTGTGTCAATTTTACGTTTTGGCGTCATTGGATGGGACAGGAGCGAAAAACGTCCATAATACTATTTTACAAAAAATATTTTTTCTGCATTGTAGAAAAATGCTTTTATTTTAAATATTTTTAACAAAATTATTTTTTAATCAATAAAATCTGCTTATAATCATTAAGTAGAAGTTTTGTTAAATTTCTTGTTTCACAGACAGATAAAAAGATTAGCGATTTTTATATATTTTTTGTATTTTTTTATTTGATGTAGTTAAACAACTTCCATGGTTTGATTCTCATCTAAAAATATAAAAAATATCTTAATATGAAAATTTAATATTTAAATTAAATAATTTTATTTACCTATGTTAACTTCATTTTCCTTTTCACTTAATTGAGTTTCTGAAGTTTCGAAAATCACTTCCAACTTTTTTGAATTATACCTTTCTGGTTTCTGTTTAGAATTAATCATTAAAACAAATTATAATAATTTATTGTTATCAATTATACAATTTTTCTTATGAATGACAAATGCAAAATCTAATTTATTTCATATAAAATATTATTACACATTAAAACAAATCTAGAAGAAATTATTCATTGTTGAATAATGAAAAAAAATGATTTAGTAAACGACATCATTCATTTATTTATTAAATTATATAATTAATTTTGTATATTATTCTTTCACTTTCTCTTCAGTATAAAATTTATTAGATATTCTATTTAATTAATTTTTTGCGCTTATATCTTCTTTTCTTTTTGTTTTAGGCGTTTTATAGCCGCAAATGATCTGTAATTTTAAAAGATTTTCTTTTCAATTTTGACCACTGATTTTTTTTAATTGACATTGTATTTATGCTTTTACAGAAAAGGAGGAACATTTTATTGTACTTGTCATTGGATGTCATTCGCATAGAATTATTAATCTATTAATGTGACCTTGAATATTAATAATGTTAATTATTCATTGGATAGTGTTAATTTCTAATTTTATGATGTTTTATTTTAATTTGATTATGTTAATTTATATTTAAATTATTATCAAATACTTAATTTAGGTTTTGATTCAAGCTTGATTATGTTAATAAATGAGATAAAAAAGTGATTTGAAATTTACTATTTCATTTCCTTTGAAGAAGTAAAATAAGATCTTAATTTTTATGAAGCTCACGATTTTGATTCTGCATAACGGTTAGGATTTTTAATAAAAGACAACGATTTTTTGTGTAAATTCATACAAACTTAAAGGTTTTATGATAAATTTCGTGATTATTACACAAGGAAACGTTTAACTAAGCAAATTTGTTGTTAGAATCAGCCTAAAGTATTTAAAGCTTTCTCTATTCTGCCACTAAACACGTTCCTTATATAAACAGCAATATATGGCATACAATCTGAATTTCTATACAATTTTAGAGAAAGCTCTAATCATACCTTTATTTTCACGCAAAATATCATACCAATGGCTCTAAAATGGTCCAGTACAACATTTTATAATAAATTATTATTTTCTAAGTAATATCGCTTTCATTGGAGTCAAAGTTTATCGGATATAAACAATAGACACAGTCTAAAGTTTATTTATTAAAACATTTTTCCACTGATATTTGATGCACATACATTATCTGCTAGTTATATGATTGGCTGTCGATGTGGTATACATACAGTAGTCATGGTCTAGTTGCATGCTAGAAACTAGTATCAGATTGCAATTATTATTTACATAATGAAAAATATTAAATATCAATAAATTTGAGTCAAATAATAAATTTATTTAAATAATTTGGAATTTTTCAAACTTTATTTATTCCTAATAAAAGTGAAATGTATTTCATAGTATTTTTATTTTGAAGTCCGTCAAATTGAAGGGTTTCGTAAATACAGTGTTAAAAGATTATTAACTAAGCGATCAGTTAAAATTGCACTACCTTGAAAATTCTAGAAATAGATGAGGGTAAGATATTGGCCGCTGGCTAAACTTTGAGCATCCCTGTTCTAGAAATTTCATCGAGGTTTGATGTATTTTTATTACCCTAGGAAGAACCAGATGCCAACTATGCTCAAGGTCTATTTCTATTTAAATCCCACACCGTCTTCTGTAGTATTAAATTCCTAAAAATTAAAAAATATATTGGAATTTGTGTAAAGATGTAGACATCATACTCTCATCAATAATATTCTCAGCTTCTTCATAACTTACGACAATATTATTTCAACTGTCATCATACTCATCTTTATCATACTCAACATCTTTTCCATTGCTATCATATCTTAGGAAAGAACATTTACTGTGTAAAGTATTTATTTGAACATTTCATTTGTTTTCATTATTTTCATTTTCACAGTAACTTCAGGATCCAATTTTTAATCAAATTCTTTTTCTCTCCGATTCGAACAATTTACACTGCTAAACTCCAGAAGAAGAGAGTCAATGCACCAACTTCCACAGCACAATCACAAGGAAGATGAGCATAATTTGAATTTCACGGCAAAAGGGTGTACAAGAAAATGTAACTAATGTCTCTAAGTTTTCAGAGCTATGTTCAAAAGTCAAACCTTCACAACATTCAGATACAAGTGATAGCATTATCGACGATAATGATGATTTTTTTGATAAAGATTTCAATGAAAAAGAAATTGAGAAAGACTATTGTTGATTAAAAAGCTGTTAAGTTTTCAATTTATAATTTATTATTGGAAAATTTCATTCACAATACATCTTTTCACAGTAGTACTTTTGTATGGAATGATACAAGAACTTGAACATTATCCTAAATTAAAAACCTATTAAGTACAAAAATAAATTAAAAATTTGAAAAATTGAAATATTTTATGACGAAAAAAATAAATTTAAATCGATGAGTTGTCCAGACAATGCAATTGCAAATTACAAACTAATTGATTATTTAATTAAAAATTTAGTGGCAACATTTATGATCTCCTTAAGAAAACAAAAACTCCGAGCTTGATAGGCGCAATAGTGGTCTGTTAAATGGTTACAAAATATATAAAATTTAGGGTGTTTATTCAAATGGATGATCAGAATAATAGTTGATACGCAATAACCTTACATAAAAGGATGCAAACCTGACTAAATTTACCAAAATTGATCGAAAAATCATTTTAAATGAAATGTAGAAAAAGTATTTTTCCAAATATAATTATAAATAAAATATCATAGAAAATATTACTGTTAAAATTTTAAAAATTTCTCTCCAGTCAAAAATTTCCATTTTATTGCAATGATGTAATATAAAAAAATCTTGAATTGGATAAATAAACAATTATGCAATCATAATTAAATAAATAAACAATTAAAATATTTCCCTGAATAAAGTTTGTTTATATTAAGTCTGTTAAAAATGTAATATTTATTAAACTTTCACAATAGTGGTCATCGTTGTTTTAATTTACTAATAATATATCAAGTTTTATTGTAAGGAAGAAATAAATAAAAACGTTTTAGTCAAGAAAATGAAGTAAAAAGTTTTACCAGTTTGCATTTTTGTTTTAATTTCGTAATTCCGTTGGCGAGACTCATTGCTTCAACAACATAGGTCGCTGATATATAACTAAAAGGAAATTGTTTTCTTTCACATATTTCATTCATTGAGAATATTTACCTCAAAAAGCATAGAGTCGTCAATACAATGGCACTGAAAAGTAACCCAGCATCTTGGAAAGCTTTCGGCAAGGTCAGCACACCAGTACCAACAATAAGATTGAAAATATACACACATCCAACCTTGAAATAAATTCATTTGTTAATTAAAACTTAATTAAATTAATTAATTATTAAATTACCAATTGAGAATAACCAGGTGTTTTGTTTTCATTTGACATAGTAAGTTTATAAGAATTTAATTTTCAAAAAAAAATTCATTTATTTAAAACAAAAACATAAAAATTAAATTATATATTTAAATTATATTAAATTATTATATTAAATTATATATTAAATTATATATCTCTTTTTCTTTTTCTTAACACATATTTACAGAGGAATATTGTGAAATTATTTAATTTTATAATTTATGAGAAATTAAAAATTGATGAAGAATTCTTATAAAAAATTTTATAATATTATATTTAATAAATATTTTTAAACATTTTTGATATATAGTAATATATTAAGTTATGAATAAATAAAATAATTACATTATAAATATATTATAAATTATTATTATAAATAAATAAAATTACAATATATTTTAAAAACTTTAAATAAAAATAAATAACATTTTCAAAAATAAAAATAGAAGTTTCAATATCAGAAATGCTTCTATGTAAAATGTTTGAAATGTCATTTTCCTTTTTCAATTCTATAAATTTATGGACAAAAATCTATAAATCCTCTAGGTTTTCTTTTCCAAATGTGATGTTGTTAAAATTGTTCTTTAAAGGTTCGATTGTTTTACGTGGTGATTTATGCACCTAAGACTATTCAAACGCAGGCGGTATAATATAAAAAAGTACTTTATGAAAACTTTTTTATGACTTTTATTATACAGTAATAAAATTTCCCTGTTTGTAGTTGTGTATGGTATATGCTCAAAATAAAAATACTGCATAATATTATAGGTTACAGACCTATGGGTTGCATTATGCACCTCACAAAAACATGATATATTTCATACAGAAATTGAGTAATTTAGAAATAACAGGCCACATGCATGACAATTAAAAAGCTTGACAAAGTCACGGTAGCTGTGACACAAATCTATCACAATTTTCACATTTTATTCTCAATTTTTCTATCCTGTTAGGTGAAATCTATTTTTCATAAATAATAATTTAATTACATAAAATACTTTTATAAACATGTGAACTGGCTCGGTATATATAGTTATAATACGTACTGATAATAATAATAATAATAATAATAATAATAATAATAATAATAATAATAATAATAATAGTAATAATAATAATAATAATAATAATAATAATAATAATAATAAAATTAATAATAATAATAATAATAATTATTATTATTATTATTATTATTATTATTATTCTATTGCAATTCGATTTTGAATCTACTGAGAAGAAAGCTTAGGATGATTTTGAAATGAAACTTTTAACACCAAACTTGTCGTCTAGGATTCAATGAATTTATAGTAATACAAAAAATCTAAAAAACTTCTAAAAAAGAATCTTTGTTATTTATTTCATTTGTACATCTGAAATGTAAAGTCACAAATATGAAAATTATGACCAAACTTGCCACAATTTGTTAATTAATGAATGGATTGTTAACATAGACACAGAATCCTGTGCAAAGCAGTATAAACACAATATTTAATACAAAACGATGAGCAAAACTTATTCAAAAGAGGAAACGGTGCAAAAATGATATCTTTCATGTGAGTAAATATGAGCAGGTGGCAAATGATGAGACGAGTACGAATATAATAATTTGAAATAGATAGGACTAAAAAATACAAACTAATTTATTAATTGAGAGTAACTAATTAAAAACGTAATTCCTGAGTTTCGTAAGTGAATTGTTAGCCGGTCAAGGTAAAAACAAAATGAATTTAATTTATTAAGGAGTTTACAAATCCTTGTAGGTAAGTAATTTAATTTGAAATTAAGTTACGAAAAAGAAGTCTATAAAAGGAACTAAAAATGTAGCCAAACGGCCATAATGTTGGAAGACAAAGAGTAAGTTAACAATTAAAAGAACCAAAAAAAATCCTATTAAAATTAATTGAAATTCATTTTACTGTTTGAGGTGGTCTCCCTTACTATTGTTGTGTAAATCAGTAAAAATATCAAATCCAATATAATAATTTAAGTGCAAAAATTAATAAACAAATTAAATTTTTTTAAATAAATATTTTGCGGGGGAACTGGTATCGGCGGATGTCAGATGACAAGGGGAATCCATATGTAGAATAATAAAATCAATGGAGTAGTCACGGAAATAAATATTTAAAGAAAATTAAAATTAATTAAAAATTTATTATCTAATTGAAACCCGAGCAGTGTGAGAAACCCGGGTTGTCAGCGAAATTATTAAATTAAAGCTGAGCCAATTGAGAAAGGAAATAAGATAAAGATAAAGGACAAAAACTCGAGATAAAAAGCAATCCAATTTTAATTAAAAATTGACAAAATTACCCCGAGGTTTGTAATTTTGTTTGAATAAGGAGATCGAGGAGTCAGAAACTAGTATCGACCTGTGATAAATATCCAAATCGATCAAATAAATGTTGATTGCATCTGTGAAAATTGTAAAAATTGTGGTTTATGGTAATATTAAATTTTATTGTAGTGATTTCTTAGAGTTAGATTTATAAGCTCTATCTTGCGAATAATAATCAGAACTCGGCAAGGGGATGTAAGCCCTTTGGTGTAAGAACATCCCTTTTACCCCTTTTCACTGTTCGAGAAAATAAATTTATTTTAGATTTACCGTGTCTTGAAAGTCTTTCGTTGAGATTTTTAGATTTTGACAATATTTTTTGTGTAATTATAGAAGGGTTCCACCATTTAAAAAATATTTGAACATTAGAACATATATACATTTATTAATATTTCAAATGATTTTGTGTCTCACGCTAGGTCATAGGAATGTCAAAAAGCACTGGATAACCAATAACAAATTGTTTAGTCGCAAATAACATACTATGCAATAATATTGTGATGCTTATGTAAGTACGTCTTGTTTTGTACCTAAAAAGGCAACATAAAACTATCAAGTATGTTCTTTAATTGTATGTTGTTTTTTCTTGCAGCGTGCGTGTCACATAGATAACAAAAGTTGATTTTCAAATTCAAACTGTTACAACGAAAGACAGTTGCCACTTTATGACAATGAACAAGAAACAAGGTGACCACTTAAATACAATTTAATTCAAATTCAAATTTCATTTAATCACCAGATAGTTCAGTTTTGGAATTGAGGGAAGATGATGATGAGAAGATGAGCGGGCAATCCAAAAATGCAATTTATTTAAATGAAACTAGTTGAAAAGATTAAAAGGGTGTATTTTTGAATATATCTTAAAACTTTACGTTAGAGACATGCATGAAATTGAGTGTAATATTGCTTGACTATTGACACCAAAATACATGAATATCCATCCACTGGTTTTACTCCAGGTCACGCCATATTATAACAACTTCTAAATATTATGATAATCACACCAGTCTTATATGATAGAATTAAAATCGTATACTTCAACATATGACAAGACAGCGAATAACATCAGCATTAAATGCCAAATATAAAAACTTTCATATATTATCAAACATAGTTAATCTTATTTTATAAAAATAAAATCATATTCTTCAATATTTGGTGGGACAAGGAACAAAAGCTTTAATAAAATAATTAGAAAATTTTTGAAAAAATATGTAGGTCAACTCAAGGTACTTTAATATGAAGGTCACAACAACTTAATATAGAAACAAATTTATATATAAAAAATACCTTGAAAAATATTTGAAAATAAAGTACTTTAACGCTAATTTTACAAAATTTCCCAACTCAAAAGTTTTAAGTCTAAATTCATGATCTCAACTTTATTTTATTAAATCAACATTTCACCACAAAACATGCGAATGTACATTTATTCAAAATATAAAGATTAAAATCATCAGCACACCTGCCCTCCGCCACCCTGAAGGTGCTAGCGCAATAGTTTGTAAATTAAAATTAAAATAGAAAAAAAAATTTTTTAAATATATTAAACAAATCATCAAAGTCAAATCACTTAATTAAGTCAGTAAATATTTCATCGATTTTAATTTTCTATAACTGTTTCTTGCTCCATCATATCACTGTCTTAATCGCCAGTATTTTCATTAACCCATAATCGCTTGTCATAATTGTTTGACAAGACGATTTTTATATTTTTAAATGTATATAATTGATAATTATGCGATCCTATTCTAGATTGTGGCACTTAAAATATCTCATTAAAGTTATAACAATGGATATATGATTGATGATTAATTTGACTCCTTTCGCATTCATACTGGTTTTAGAGCATATGAGACTATAACATTTTTGTCTCAAGAAAACTCATTCACTATATCCAAGTCCCTTAATCTCGTCCTTAAACTTACCGATAACAGAGTCAAATTTTCTAGAGTATAAATAATGAGAAGAATCATAATTGGATGTGTCAAAAAGATTGTCTCTGATCATTGCCGGTAATAATACATCTAATTTACAGTTTTTAATTTCTAAAAAAAGAGTCAGTATCTCCGGCAACAATATTAATTTTACAATTAAACTCACGCCTACACTCGTCAAATTAAATATATTGAAGTTGGTACATGCGTAGTTTAGAAAGATATAGTACTGATTGCCCAATATAGCTGGGTCTATCTAAACAGATTTGGTCTTTATTCAAGTGTGCCGCAACTAAATCGCAGGTAATCTTGATAGATTTTTTAAATTGTGGCTTTGATGCATATGTGATAAATTTTTCGGCTGAGTTTCATAGTCTTAAATTCATGTGCTTTTTTAAATTTTCGATTGATTTACCATATAGGCTAATATCATAAATCTTAAATAAATCTCTAGAAGTCTCGATAGTATAATTTTACACGCAACTGTGTTTTGTCATTATATGATTTTAAAATTGGTGCTGGTTTAAATTAAATGACACGATGAACATTAATCAATAATTAATTTGATTATCGTTGATATCGTTTACTAGTAGACTAATTATTGAATTTGCAATATAATGCCTTACTTCAATTACTTCAATTATAATTACTTCAATACCAGAAGATAATACCAAGAAGCCAGATCGATTTATTGCCAAAATCCTCGGTGAGTTTAGTAATTTTAATAAATTTCTATCAAATTATCCCTTTTGATATTGACACGGGGGGTCAATTAACTCTTCGAAGAGAATTATATCAAAATACTTAATAAATAGTGGAGTGGGAACCCACTAGAAATGTAGCGTGGAATAATTGTAAGGCAGCAGCTCATCTGTCCCCTGTTTTTCAATGACAGAGTACAGTACCAGCATAACAGTCATGGGTACATTGATCGAAAGTACGCATGTCATGGGCGTTTGTTTTAAGAACCAAACTCTTGAACTAGTCTGCCATATATAAGTAGGGATCAATAGGACATTGGATCGCACCACATACGTTCTTTTTTAAGCACAATTTTACAATATAAAATTTTCCTTTGTAAAACAAGACGACATTTTGAAACAGAACTGATATGCTTATCAATTTTCATGAGAAACACAGAAGATCAAGAATGAGTATATTTAAATATTCGACATAGTGAGGAGACAAATCTATGGATTTAATGAAATTTAATTACAGAATATAAATAATGAAATGTAATTAATTTCTTTATATGTCCCAATTCATAACATATTAACGATTACCATGCAATTTTCATTTATACCTATTTTTTTAAAATTTGTACGATTATTTAAATATATATTTTATTTTATTTTGAATGAATCTTGTATTTTTAACAAATATTTGAATGTGAAATGAATGCAAAAAGGTTTAAAATTATTACTTCAAACTATTTTAGAAAAACGAAAATTTATGTTTTTAATTTTTTTTAAAAAAAAGAATTAAATTACAAAATTTGTTTGTATTTATAAAGCAATCGTGTCGGCTGTTGTTAATTTAAAATTTGTCGTTTATCACAATATTAATTTTTAAAAGAGAAGTATGTATTTCTAAATTTTAACCAATTATTTCAATTGCATTTAATTTCAAGAATGAGTACAGAAAAATCTTTAGATTTAACGCAAAATGATATCATCAAACCTAAATCCAATAGAAAAATTTATCAAAGGGATGATTTTTTTAAGTATTACTACTGTACAGCTGAAATCCCTGATTATTTAAAGGATTTTCAATTTCTGCATAATAATTTTAGTGAAGAAAATTGGTGCAAAAGACCTTTACCTAAATTTGTTGAAGTAAAATTCTAACGTGCTCTTCTATTGTTAATATTTTATTAAGATTACTGAATCTAAAGGAAAATCAGTATATACTAAACCGAAAGTTCGTCAAAGAACATTAAGTAACCAATCTGGGGAATATGAGTATCAAGAAAATTACAATCGTCAACGAAATTATACCAGTAATGGAAAATATAATCGATTTGCAACTTCCCCTAATGATATGATATCTAACGAAGAATTCAAAATGGATACTAAATTTATTAATTCCAATGATTTCCAAGACAATCCCGAAACTCAATGGCATAAAGTTGAAACTAGAACAAATCGTTTTAATAATGCTTCTAAACCATATTCCCAAAATATCCAAGTGACAGAAAATCATTGGAAAAAATGGACGAAGGATACCAATTCGACAATAGATAAAACTCATCGAGTTCCATTATTAATTTTTGACAATATAATATTGATTTGTTTGACAGCAACAACAGAATTCATTCAACAGACCTGTCAGTACTTGGTCAAGGAAAAGTGAAAGTGAAATTAATCCAAAAAATCCAAAGGTGATTTATTTGTTTTAAACGATTTTTTTAATTCATTTTAATATTAACAAATAGAACTATTTATATAAATTTATTTGGGATATATTACAGAATTAAGTTGTCCTCCGTGTTACTAGGCTTACTGCAATGACAATATCTCCATATTTTGAATAAGCTTACTATATTGTAACGTTTAGAGTAAAATCTGTTGTATAATAATACATATGGCTTACTATCGGTTTTGGCATTGATTGGCACCAATTTGGTCACACTTGAGTGGTGCGTTGTTGATTGTTCAACAATAACTTGTCCGTAAAAAAGATTCAATGTGAGATCCGGTGCCAGGTTGCCGTCATCCCTAGCAAATAACCCATAGGGTTATATTTCCCACGGCCTGATGTAAGAATGCGATTAAATAAGCGTCACAGATGAGGTCATATATAAATATTGCATTTATTGAGACAAAGTATATATAATTATATAATTCGTTTAAACAGCCATCACTCAAGGGTGTTGAGCAATACCAGTCCAGTGTTCCTTATGCATAATACCCCAACAGCTACTGGTCCGTTACCTGTACAACAATCTATAATCCACAATCTATACTAATCTAATTGTGCAAATGTCAGTTATATGAGATCATTCTCCTTCTATGTAAATACATATGTATGAGGAAGGAGCAACATTATCCCCCATCGTTCCTATCATGACAATTTATTATAAATAAAGATGAATGATAATATACTGTTAAAATTTGTTGTAATTAATCAATTTTTAGTTATACTCGAGAATTTCAAATTGATTTTCAAAATAATTTTAGTCCTTGTGGGGTATTTTATGAAAATTATTATGGCATCCAATAGCTACTAACGGCCATTTTTAATGCAATCTAAGGGCATTCTGATAGATTTTAGCATTTTTTGATGTATTTAGGAGCATTTTTTGATGGATTTTAGGAGCATTTTTTGATGTATTTTAGGAGCATTTTTCATGGATTTTAGGAGCATTTTTTGGTGCAATTTAGGAGCATTTTTCATGGATTTTAGTTGCATTTTTTGATGCAATTTAGGAGCATTTTTAGGATGTTATAAAACTATGACCGTGAGCAAAGTTCGATGATGTATTTGATGGATTTTAGAGCATTTTTTGATGTATTTTAGAGCATTTTTTATGCAATCTAGGAACATTTTTTGATGCATTTTAGGAGCAAGATATTCGCGTTTTGGTATACATCATAACCAAGACAGACAATTTAAGTCCAATCTATGTCCAAAACGATTGGGGTCACAGAAACTGCTACTTGATGGAATTTAGGAGCATTTTTATGCAATTTAAGAGCATTTGTATGTAATTTAATTGCATTTTGTATGCAATTTAATTGCATTTTTGTATGCAATTTAAGAGCATTTTGTATGCAATTTAAGAGCATTTTTATAACCCATATAATTTTTTAATTAAATATAGAAAGGTTCTCAATCAGTAATAATAATATATCAATAATAACATTTAAATGCTGTATCAATAACGAGATTTGAATCAATATTACTGATATAATAACAATATTTGAATCAATAATGATGCCATCAATAACAATATTTGAATCAATAATATTTCTTCTAAATTTGACTATTTTTTAATCTTCTCATACATCATTAAAAAAATTGTTTTAAATGAAACATTAACATCCTTAACAATGTATATCTAATTCTAAAATTGCGTTATGTCATTCATGATTGATTTTTTTTATCAGAACATTTGCAACTATTATTAAGTATTACATTTTATGAAATAATATTTCTCAGTCAGGCAAATTAATGCAATTTTGACTGAATGCGAATTTTATTTCTTTGTTAAATGAAGTAAATATATTCTAATTTCCTTAATTATTCTCGTAATAATCTTGAATTAGTTTTCTTATTATCTTTAATACAATAAAATTATATCTACAATTACTGTCGAGTAGTGAATGAATTGCCGATAAGAAAAATTATTTTTTACTTTGTTAAGTGATAAAAAAAATAGTAAAACATTGTAATAAAAACTGGCTTATTTAGCAGATATTTGGTCGTCATAATGTTTTGAAATCAGAAGATCAGACTGAGGATATATGGCAAGATGATTGGGATACTGAAATGAAATCTGAAATAGCTAAAGATGAACTTGAATTAAACTTAGATTCTTATGAGTTTCCAAAATCATCAATATTGGTATGTTTCAATATCTGGATTTTTCAATTATAGGTTACTAAAATTCAAATTTCCTTTAGAGTAAATTAAAAAAATTAATCTAAACATTATTATTTGTAAATATTACATTAATATTGATTATATTTATAATAATATGATCATTGATTTGATTAGATTATTATTTGTAAATATTATATTATTATTGATTATATATTAATTATGATATTATTAATGATTTGATAGAATATATATTTTATTGCTATGGTAGAATTTGATTTGATTAATATTATTTAATATTATATTTCTATTTTTTCTTCTATCAAGAAAGTTTCAAATAATTTAAAAAATTCGGTATTTAATCGCTTTTTCCTTTCTTTTTATGCAAACTTTTATAAATAATTGAAAAAATATCAAATTTGTAGAACATATTTTGCGAGTATTTAATATCGGTCCAAAGTGTAGCTAAAATGATTTCTAAATTACATTTTTAAGTGTGCAACGCGTCACTTGACATAAATAAATATCATTAATATATTATATATGTTTTAGGCAAATAATAAAATTCTATCATATTTGTTAGTATTATGCCATATTTATACAGAACATTGATATTTTAAATATCACAAATAGCACTGGTTCAAATGGGTATGACTAATCGGGGAAGCAAGAGTCATTGTGGTGATTCATTGATCTGATCGCACGTGATCCAGACTAATCTTTGTTAGTACTTATGACCTTTGTTCTACAGCTTGTCTAACAAGTCTAAACTTCCCTTTTTTTTAAATCTTGTGAGCAAAAAAATCAAATTGAAATAAATTCTTGATGAAAATACCTATTATCATCAATATAATTTCATACGGCAGTGAATCGGAATGTTTACGTGGACTGAATGGTTGCGATTGGACAAAGGCAAAAAGTCATTAATTTTTTAAAAAATTGTCAATGAAACCCCTCCCCGTTCCACTGTAGAGACTTACTGGTTACACAACTTAAAAGAACAGTAATTTAATCTGTATACAGTCATACCCCGGATAACGTCGGTTTAATAAATAATAATAATGGAACAGAATATAGTTAATCAATATTTACATAAAAATAGTGATTTGGATTCCGAACATTATTCTAAGGCTTATCTTATTTTCATTTGTAATATGTAAATTTATTGAAAATATATTTTTTTCAAAATGAGTGAGCACACTGGGTCAAATGACTCTAGCACCTAGATGGATTGACCTATGAGCAAGGTAAAACATTCATATTACAAAATTCTACACTATTATGTATAACATGTTTAAAAACCTGGGTTCAGCCAAGTAGGCGTGTAAGTTGTTGATTGAATTTTGAAACTATAAATTCCCAAATTTAGTCACATATAATAATCTTTTACGCTTTTAATTGTTTAGTTGTAGTCTTTTTGGAACATTGAAAATATTATGGACATCATTGCTTTATGATGAATATCATTCTTTCTTTTTATTCCTTTGAAGACCTCTTTTTGTCTAGAAATTTAAATTCTGAATTTCTTAATCTAACTTCTATGAAATACCGTGTTTTCACTAATATCCTACCTTAATAGCTCCTAGTGGTTTAGTTTTAGTCCTTTCATATTCCAATGATTTCTAGTTTTTATTTAATTTTGGGCTGCTATATAATCTATATATCTGAAAAGATTTTTTTAAAGATTTTCCAATATTAACATGGTACTTCGATAAAATATACATCATTCGAAAAAGAGAAATCAATTTCCAAATACATTTTATTCCAATTAGATATGTGTCAATATGTCATGTCGATTAAAGTTATTGTAACATTTTAAATTAAATATGTAATTCTAATGACAATAAATAACATTATATGCAGAAATAGAAGATTTTTTATTTTAAATGATTGATTTGAAATAATTTGGTGTGGGTATGCGACAATAAATGCGATAATATCAATGTAACTGCCGTATTCATCTGGAGTTTAAATTTTAATCTATCATAAAATTGAAAGCATGTTATAACTAAAATATATATTCAGTCAACCACCCCTCCTCTGTTAGAAGCTGACGTAAAACCGTCAGAATCTCTGTTTGAACCACTAGTTGAATCACCGCAATTCGATTTATGGTTTTATCGTGATTTATCAAATATAGAAAGAGGCCCATTTCCAAGTGAAGATATGGCCAATTGGTTAGCCACAGGCTATTTTAATCCCACCACTTTTGTTCGAAGAAGTTGTGACGAAAAATTTTTATTACTAGCAGAATATAGAGCACTGTATGGCAGAATTCCGTTTACTGCTGGCCCCACAGTGGCTCCTATTTATCTTAATACCCCAATTAAACTAGAATTAAATCAAATTCTTATTGGAGTGGAAAATAATTTTAGACAGGAAGTAAGATTTTATTTTTTATTAATTCTTAAATTTTCAATATTAATTTTAATTCTTATTGAATTATATATAATGTTCTAATATAATTTTGCATAAAGTTAATTTTTGATCTTTTGTCAAAATGAAAATAAATAAATATAATTGATTTCATATTTAGAAAATTAATATTAAATATTAAAATCAATATTATTATTATACGCGTTGAACAATAAATAATAGTTGTCGTGTTTTAACAATCTTTCCTTATTTCAGGAAACATTTAGCCCATAATTAGTTGCCTGACTTCTCATTTGTCAAAATTACTTGTTTAGAATTAAGCGATTTTTTTACATGAGGAAAAAATTATAATCATTGATAATCATCAAAAATAATTCAATTTTTGAATTATCACCATTGATCCACTATAGAATTATCGATTTCCTTTTTAGAATTTTTTTTAGATATTTGATGATATTTCATTTATTTTCATTCTTACAAAAGATCAAAAACTTGTTGTATTGAAGGATTGAATCGTCTCGTATTAGAGGAAATTGACGAAAACAGATTTGTTGTTAAAGAGTGTAAAGTACAATTTTAGGATAATTAAAAATGGAAATTTATTTACAAATAACCATATATAATAGGATATGTGAGCGAGTTTTTTCTGGTTAAAAAACTTATAAATAACAGTAATTAATATAGTTAATCATTTATTCAAAATTTATATCAAAACAAATCGAAATTCAAAAAAAACTAAGTAAAAGGGCGTTTCGACATTGATGCTGATATTACTATCTTTTTACAACTTAGATTAATTTTTTTTATTCGATCGGATAACCTAAAAATATTACAGCAACGATTTTTTCTTGATTTTACGATATCAATTGAATAGTAAGTGCAAAGCAATTTTTCATCGATCACCAATTTTTTTTTGAATAGTGCGATCGAAATTCAATAAATAAATTGAAATTCAATAAATAAATAAATTGAAATCAATTTTTCGTATATTTTAAAATTTATTTTAAATTATTACTCATAAAATGTCAAAGAAAGAAAACTTTGATGATGCGAATATTTTTGCCTATTATTTTCGAATCTGATATTGAAATTAACTAATTTGATCAATAAAATTCTTTGCTTAGTTAAATTTTTCTAGCAATTTTCCTTGAATATAATATTTAAAATATTTGCATTTTAAATTTATGTTTCAAATATTATTTTCATTCAATAATAATAGAAATAGCAACAAATTCCATATAATTAAAATTAGATAAAACTGGAATAAAATAATGTTTGAGCTATTTATTTTAATTCCTGACCTATTTTATCTGAATTTAAATTGGCAATTAAAACATTAAAATATAAATAGGAAATAATTTATATTCAATTTTTAACAAAATTAACTTTTATATAAAAGCACTAATTTCATAAACATTGATTTTCCTGAGTATTATTGATATTCTGTTAAATGCATTTAAAAATGAAATTTACTGTTTATTGTTTCAATTTAGTGTATCCGATATTTTTTACATTAATTTTATACATTGCAAAAAATTATATACATGCACAATTTATTTTAGTTTTTTTGTTAATTTTTTTATAATTATAACCTTTTAGGTGATAAATTGTGCTGTTTCCCTATCACATATATCACATGTAAGATCTTATTCAACGCGAGTTCCATTGATATATTGTCGACATTTAGAGAGTTGAAGAAAATATAAATGTTTCTCCTAATGCTATTATTGAGGAAAAACGTTTACTTGATGAAAGTAGAGCAGAATTGGAAAGAGAGAAAGAAAGGATGATCCATGAACAGATTCAATGGCGTTTGAGAGTTGAAGCAGATCTACGTGCTTCAATGAATGCTGAATTAAATGCAAAAATAGCAGAAATGATGAAGCAACCGATCAATATAACTCAACATGTTGAGTCGGTTGATCAAGTGATTCTCGATGATAATATAATCAATGAATCAGAGCAATCATCAATTGATGTGATAAATGAAATAGTCGAAAATCTCCCGGAAGTTCGTGATATTGATATATGTCCAGTTGTCTTGGAACCGAAATTGGAACCAGTTGTTGATAAATGGGAAATCGATGAATCTAACATTGAACAAATATTGAATGTAACAGATGAATCTAATAAATGGTTCTCATCAAAAGAAGCCAAAATTCAAAAGAAAAACAAAAAGACAAAAGCTAAAGAAAACAAGTATTAATACTAAAACGTGTAAAAATCCATATAAATTGATTAATACAGTAAAACTGTAAAGGAGGAAAAGAAGATAACTCCCATCCCTGAAGCAAAACCACCTGAACAGCCAACAGACAGCAGGTTACTTATCATACCAAGGGATTCAGTGATAGCTGCAACTGGAAAAGAAAATGACAATATATCAAAAGTTAGTTTTAATTTGATTTTTATTTCTCGATATTACATTGTTTATTATCCTAATATCAATTAATATCTATTAATATCGATTGATATTCACTAATATCTGTTAATATCAATTAATATCGATTGATATTCATTGATATCTATTAATATCCACTAATATCTAATTAATATCAATATCCAAATATATTATATGTTCTTTTAATTTAATATTTTTAAACATTTTCCCCTTGGAATCAATATTTATTAATCAATTAATAAATTATGAATTGATCAAATTTTTACATAAAATAATTGATCAATATTTATATAAATTAATTATTTTTATTATTTGATCAATTTTTACTACAAATCAATCATTTTTTATACCAATGATATCTTGGATCAAGGGTATGGAACCTGTGACCCACGGAGCCTTATCGAAATAAATCTTAATTTACAAAAAGAACCATGAATTTCGAGAATTTACAAATGAAAATACTTGTGACTACTGAACTGCATATAACGTACTGTATAAGAATCCCATCCGAGTACAAAGAACGAAATATAAAAGTCAATCATTCACATCCATAAATACAAAACGTATAGTAGAAAAATTAATAAGATTATTGAGCACTCATTTGTGAAATGATGACTTTTTTGCATCAACTTTTCGATTCAGAAATAATAAACATTTTCCAGAATATTTCGTACAGCTGCATTATTCAAATCGGGAGACTGATTATAAACATTGTTTTAATTACTAACTGTATATAAAATGAAATTAATTAATGTTAAAATACTTTTTGACTGCGGCCCCATTTGGAGGCCACAAATTTCAATGTGGCATATGAAAATAAAAAGGTTCCCCACCCCTGTCTTTGCTGATGATGTTTGACCTGAGAATCGATTTAGTTTTGAATTTAAATAATTTTTTTCCGTTTGTAATTTTTCATTCAAATTAATTTATTTTGATCTAAATTGATTGATTTTATAAATGATTCAAATGGCAATTAAATCAATAACAGTTTACAGGAAACAATTGTGCAGAATTATAATCTAGTGCAGTTCAATTTGATCCATTTTATTAAACACGGAAAGCGATTTATAACAACAAAATTTGAGATTTAAAAATTAAGTATTAATAAAATAAATCAATAAAAAGGATTTTACCAAAAAGATTGAGCAATTTACCATTTGATCGATTTAAAGAAGGAAATGAAGAAACTCAAATCTCAATATATAATTAATTTGAATTTGAGATTTGACAAATTTAAAAACTATGTACTAAGAAAGTAAGTCAAAAAAGGATTTTAGCAAAAATTTTACCATTTGAAGGAAATGAAGAACCTCAAATATGAAAAACATGTATAATTTAAAAATTTAATAATTTGTCAATATTTTCACAATTAAATCAATAATTATTGAACTGATAATGTAGGAATTTCATAAATTTTGATAATATTGATGGCATAAATTGAATTTTAATTGTATCAATTTCATCTTAAACCTAAAATTTAAGACATTAACTGCTGAAATTTTAAATGATTATTAAAAATGAGCTTGAGGAGTTATAACTGATCACAATATATTATTTTTTCTTATAACTTTTTTATAATGATTGATTTAATAAAAATCATTTATAAAATTAAGTGTCAGATAGGACATCGATTGCATTGAAAAGTGACTATTATTTCCAGGGTCTGAACTATTAATTAGTCGATCACAGGTGTTACATAAAACCAGAATTCATTTTCTCTAAGTCATTATTGAAATTAAGTTTGTTCAGGTGAGACCAATAAGAATTGAATTGGAAAATCGAAAATCTGATTCACCATCAATATGGGGTCCAGTGAAAACCACTCCAACCGCAATTTCCACACCATTTATCCAAATACAGGCGGAAGAAAGTATTAAAATGAAAAAAGAAAAGAAATCCAATGAGCCGGAAATTCAACCAACGGTAGGAATTTTATACTGACTCCAATAAGAAATTATACTAACACAATAAAATTAATGATTTATATTATATATTCCATAGTTTGCCCTTACTTTATTACTTATATAACAATTTCTAACAATATCATAAAATGAATTTAATTAACTTTTTGATTGTTGAAATTAACTAAATATACTAAAATCCTAAAAAATATGCATATTCCCAATATATAATCACTGAAACCAATCAAGTAAGAGGAGAGGAACAATATACATCAATGATGATCTCAGAATACCAGGTGTTGATATAGATTGTTACAATTATTACAATTGCCCCCATTATTCCATTCCCTATATAAAATATTTATTAAAAAGCCTGAAAATATATCGATGTTTTTTATAAATTTACTGATTCATATTCTTCAAGCTCTTCTTTTTAATAAATATAATTGAAAATAAATTAGTGGTGAATTTGAAAAAAAAGTTCTTATAATAAATATTATTTTATTGATATTATCCATAAAATCCTTTACTCTGTTCACCTTTTCTCTGTTTTTATTTTTTTAACATTTCACTTATTTTGATTACGATTATAGATCAAAATTTCATTTATTGCTATTCAACAATAATTTTTGATCTGACGTTGTAATGAAAATAAATGAAATTTTAAAATAATTGAAATTGATTTATTTTTAAAATAAATCAATTTTTTTATTAATAAATTACAAAATAATTTATTATATATAAAAAAAGATTCATTGTACCAAAAATAGGCATTGGAAGGATAATTTATTAATTTGAGTCAATTTCAATTATTTTCTTATGGTTTTTCAATTTATCATATTTATCTTTAATTTTTTAAAAAATATTATTTTATTGATATTATCTATAAAATCCCTTTCTCTGTTTTTATTTTTTTAACATTTCATTTATTTTGATTACGATTATAGATCAAAATTTCATTTATTGCTAAATAAAATTTATTGAAAATAAATGAAATTTTAAAATAATTGAAATTGAAAACACAAAAAAAGATTAATTGTACCAAAAATAGGCATTGGATACTATTTCAATTATTTTCTCTTTGGAACAAATACTTTTTGCCTTGTTGCCGTTTTTATTTTGAAGATAAATCAGTATCCAGGTGCTATTACAATTAAATTTAACCTTAATTCTATGTTTTTTGTTTTATTTTAACATTTCATTTATTTTAATCACGGCTATTGATCAAAATGAAATAGCTATTTTTCGCTATTCAACACAATAATTTTTAATCTGAATTTGGCAATCTTTTTTGGTGTTGTGTTAATGACTAGTAAATTAAAATTTCTATATTTGCTTTCTCTTAGTTCAGTTACCGATCCCATTTAAATGTAATATTTGTCGAGAATTTATCATATTTATCAAAAATAAATTTTAGCCAATGTAATTGATTTATATTTCCTATATCACAGTTACTTTCAAATCTGATCAAAATATATATATATATATATTCAAGTCTGATCTGCACAATATCTGATATTAGAATTATGTAGATCGATATTTATGTTGGAATTTATGTTTCAATATTTATCCAATACTCGGCATTATCGTTATATTGAAATATTGATTAAACAGTTAAAATACGTAAAATATTAATTATAATAGACTGGCAGATATTGATTAAGTTATAGTTTTTCTTCAATTATTTTCATTTTCTCCAATAGGTTGTACGAAATACTTCTCCAAAAGAAACTTGCAAAGTAGAACAGGTAAAGTCAATTTGGAATGCTGTTCCTCAGGCTCAAAAATCACCCAATCAAATGGGCACAGAAAATAAATTGTCTGACAGTTCTGTTGTTATGAAAGATTCCGATAAATCAATAAAAGAACAATTACCAACTCTAAAGGAATCTCAATTAAAAGTAAAAGTTGATGGAACAGTAAAACCGAAAATAGTAGAAGTAGGTAATAGAAAAAACAAGCACTCAAAATCAACAAATTTGTCTGAATCAAACAAAATTCCAGTAATCTTGTTATTTACCAACTAGGAACCAATTTCAATTGAATTTATATTTATTAAGTTATTTACTGAAAAGGAAAAATCTATAAAAAATGACATGCCAGCTTTGATTAAACCTCCAGTAATTGCAACAAAATCTTTGCTGGAAATCCAGGCTGAAGAAACTTTGAAAGAAAAAATAGCAAAAGAACAACATGAAGTTTTAAAAAAATTAGAATTATCAAATGAAGTAATTGATTTTATTTTTTTCATATTTAAATTTTGGGCTAAAATTATTGTTATTCTCGCGTGATTCCATGTGATTGGTCGGGAATTTAAATGCATGTTGAATTCCACGTGTTTCAATAAATTATGGGCAATATCAGGATTTTTCTCTGTATTGATTTTTAATTTGTACTTTTTATACAGTAATTACTTTAATCCATTAATAGCTCAATAATCCAATAATAACACTAATAATTAAATAATCTAACATTAATTCAATAATTCAATAATCCAATAATAATTCATTAATCCAATAATAATTCAATAATCCAATATTAATTCAATAATTAATTAATCCAATAATAAATCATTAATCCAATAATAAATCATTAATCCAATAATAATTCAATATTAATTCAATAATTCAATAATTCAATAATAATTCATTAATCCAATAATAATTCATTAATTCAATAATAAATCATTAATCCAATAATAATTCAATATTAATTCAATAATTCATTAATCCAATAATAATTCATTAATCCAATAATAATTCATTAATTCAATAATAAATCATTAATCCAATAATAAATCATTAATCTAATAATAGTTCATTAATTCAATAATTCAATAATTATTCATTAATAATTCAATAATAATACAATAATTACTCTGTAATTATAATACAAATCTTTATAATGGAATAATTTAAAGACCAGTCAAAATAAAACTGAAACTCCTTCCACTTGGAAATCAGGACAAACTTTGTCTCAAAATGTTTCTCCTGCAGCCAAATCACTTGTAGAAATCCAAGCCGAAGAAGCATTGAAAGCCAAGAAAACTAAAGAAATAGAAAAAGCAATGAAAGTTAATCAAATAGAAACGAATAAAGTGACAGTAATGAATTGAAATTGAATAAAATTACAAGAAGATTATGAATTCTGTTCTTGTAGTCATTCAAGGAGTCATTGCTGAAGCAGACACCCAAGCCCGCACAGATCCCATTTGGCAAATCGATCTGGGATATGATTCCCAGCGATGTTCCTGTACATAATAAGGTGGTGGTGCCAGCAGCGGTGGTAACGGCTGAGTGCAATTCTAAATCACAGAACCACAAAATAAACGAAGTAACATGGTTATATATTTATGGGGAATGGAATTGTAATATGAAATAGCCATCGATCAATCCGGTTCATAGACAGCAGCAGCAACAGCATCAAGCGCCAGTTGCGTCTAATTATAAGCAAGAAATCGGATCAGTGGATCAGCTGACTAAATGGTGCTTGAAAAGACTCGCTAAATTCTCCGAAGAGTTCGAATTAAATACTGTGATCGAGTTGTTAAAGGAGGTGCCAAATGAGGAGTTAATGGGTGTCGAGGGGTTGCGATTCGATTTGATTATGGATTTGCTTCTCTAGGTTATGGAAATGGCTATCCAGTTGCTGGGGGATTCTAAGTTCACCTGCAATTTTGTATTGGAATTTATCGCTAAACGCCAGGAGCTTTCTGACTATCAAGCAGCGGACACTTGGCAGGTTAGCTATCGATTTTCACTATTATATCATTTTTATTTAATCATATATTTTATTATTATTTGTATTTATTAACTATTAATTTCTATGACATTTTATTATTTTATTTTTGTTAATTTTTNTTTTTGTAAGTATTATTTTAAATATTATTAGTTTTTATGTATTTTTATTTATCAACTTCATCTAATTATTAAATTTTTGTTAATATTTATTTTTTAATAATATTTTTTATTATTTGATTATTTTTATATATTATTTTTAATATTTATTATAATTTATTTATTATTAATTATTAACCTTAATATTAATAACTTTTTAATTATTATTATTAAGACTAAAAATTCCATTATCATTTTATTTTTGTTCGTAATTTTAATTTTTTAAATTAATTATTTTTAATATATTTTATTAATTATTATTATTAAGACTGAAAAATTTTCAATTCTAATATTTTACTATTATTTAATTTTCTTAAATAATTGTTTTTATTTAATCGAATTTTATTATTCATTTCTATTAATGGTTTTTTTTAATTATTTTAAATTTTATTTATTTTTATTAAGACTGAATAATATCAATTACATTCTATTATTTAAATTTTGTTAATATTTTTTTAATAATAAAAAATCGATTTTATTATTACTCTACTATTAAAATTTTATTATTTAATTTTTTTAAATTTTATTAAAATTAATTAATTATTTTTAATATATTTTACATTAATAAATTTTCGCTCATAATTAATTTTTATTAAATAATATTTTATTAATTATTACTATTTATTATTTTATTATTAAAATTAATTAACTTTTTAAAATTATTATTATTATCATTAAGACTNTGTGATATGTTGAGAAAATTGCTCTCATCATTAAATAGAGTCGTATATAAAATAGCAATGTTTGCGTGTAAAGCAAACTTTTTGTGTAAATCGCATTTTTGCTGTCGGGGTTATTAAATTTTGAAAAAACGTGGCGCTCTCATAAGGATCTAAAAATTATATGGCAAAATGTGATCTAGGTGTTTTTTTAGATTTTCTAGTTAATATTCCTATGTAAAAACCCTAATTTCCAAGCTAAATGTTACATTTAAGAAACTGTCCTACCAGATTGTCGTTGTTTACCATTCTATGCCTCCAATTCTATAATGGAAACAGAGTAACAATAATGTCATAATTTTAATTTATCTGATTAATAACGTTTAAAAATTTAGTTCTTATTTCAGCTGAAAAGAGCTAATTGGGTCATATATAGGAATCCTATATTATAGAATGTTATTTAAATACATTCATCACTTACCTCCCAACAGTGGTGTAGTAGAACCTGTTTAAACAACTCAAGTTCCAACGCCCCAACTAGTTTCGTAGTACCAGTACGGCTCCATCTCGCCAAATTGAAATCAATACGCCCGATGGCTAGCCGAGTTAGCCGCTATTAATTCTCTAATTAATCCCTCCAATGCCTTCAACAAGTACAACCCAATCCACCGTCACACAGGCCCAGGAGCCTTATATTTTCTTTAATGCTGATTTAGACGACTCAAATTTCAGACTTGATGTAATTCTGTAACTCTATGGATTCTTATTAGACTTGTACAATATCAGAAATTAAGTAAATGTTTCGTTATAAATATGTTGTAATTTTCCTTTTTTTAGTTATTATTGTAGTTAGAAAAAAAGATCTTCTAGGTTACGAAGTTTTGGATACATAGAAGTCAGTTGAGGAGATATGTGAGGGAATTAAAGGTTTTCCAGTCGTTCTGACTCAATACTGCAAAGAAAGCTTTGTAGAGTAAATGTATTATATGGGTTGATTCTTTCTCTCTCACAAGATAAGTATCACCGATTCAGAAATTGGATAATCAATTTAGACCTAATACCTTCTAATGGCAGTCCTGATCGTTGGGACATGTGTGAGTTGACCAGTCGGATGAAAGCAGTTCACCTCTACCCATGCATTCTGCCACTTTATACAGTACCAAAGCATCTCATCCACGCTGGTATACAGTTGGTTATTTGTTTGGTGTTTTAGGCTTTACCGCAGAATCAAGTAATTTTACCCCCAGCAATAACGCAAAAATGGAACTTCTTCTGAGACAAGTTAGGTAATATCCCCTAGAACGCAAACACTTGGGTCTCTAGATATTTCTATACAAAAAGCCATTGCTCCAGAAGACTACATAGTATTTTTTCACACTATAGTGAGGGGGTCTCTTTGACCGTATAGATTTTTAAACACAAAATCCAGGTCTCGTTAAAAAGCCAAGGTATTTTAAGATCCCAGGATTTTTTGTACATTGAATTTATGGTCATTATTTTGATGAATCGATGGCCTAGTGAAATTTTGGCAATTATTTAAAATTAAAGTAAATTAAGGTAATATTTTAAAAATTAGTAGTAGATTTTGAATTTTGGTCAAACATTTTGATGAATCGATGGCCATGTAAATCTTTGGTAATAATTTTAAATTAAGTAAAATATCTCAAATTAATATTTAAATACTGATACATTGAGGAAATAATTTTAAATTAAGTACATTAACCCTTTAACCACTGAAATTGAAATATACAACTAGCAAATATTCAACCAAACTGACCTGTCATGAGCAGACCACGCGACCGAACGTGTTCAAACCTGTTTCTTGTGGTGGGGAGTATCACAGACGAAAGACGGTCTTAGTTGTTAGAGCGCAAAAATTTTTCAATTTAAGCTGAATGATGATTTTATGATGACCGTCTGTAGATGGTTTTAGTGGTTAAAGGGTTAAGTAAATTAAAGTAAGGCAATATTTTAAAAATAAGTAATAGATTTTAAATAAATAAAGTAATATTTTTAAATTAAAGTAAATTAGTGTAA
>CAUHTR010007780.1:70790-93370 GCA_959609185.1 Schmidtea polychroa
TATTTATTATTTTAAATATTATTATTATTATTATTATTATTATTATTATTATTATTATTATTTATTTTTCTTATATTTTATTTATTATTTAATTAATTATTATTTTATTATTAAAATTAATTAATTTTTTTTAATTATTATTATTATTATTAAGACTGTGAAAAAACCAATTCCTACTCCACCACCAGCTGTCAACAATTCAAAAACTAAATCTGGAAAGTCCAGATCTAAAAAGAAAATGGTTGTCATCGAAGCGAAATTCAGATGAGGGGCTGCCGGAGAGAATGATATGATATATAATATATAATATAATATGATATGTGTTTGTGTGGATTTATTGAAGCCATTTGGCCTGTGATGTATATGTATATATGGTTGTAATGATCTGTGCTTGTAATAACTATTATTATTATGATGATGATGATGATTAGCAACGGTAATAGCAACACATCGGTATCACCCATCACTGGTATGGACAGCAGCGCCTTATAGCACTGGGATATATTTACACCATCATCTAGCAGCGGTACGTGTACATATATATGTATCTATGCTCCTCCCTGGTTACCATGATATTATCATTATTATTAGTAATTATATACATTTTTAATTGAACTAAATAGAATTTTAATATTTTTGATTTGTACTGTTTTTATTGCCCTTTCTATATATTATTATTATTATTATTATCACATTTTGTGTCGGTGATACACAATTCTATTGGATGATGCGATTGGATCTGTACAAATGCCGCGTATATTTTAAACGATTATTTAAGTTTACAATTTGTAAATAAACGTTTCTTCTGCATATTTTGATTTTTGTTGATTTTAGATTTTTTTTTAATGTTTGCCTGGCAGCCGCACGAGTTACATGAAACAGAAATTAATGTACTTTACAGAAATTAAATAATTAATATGGAGGAGTTACCGATTCTCTGACTTATTCCTATCCGGTTTATTGCCAAAGATTCACGTAACGGGTGTCGAATGGTAAAGCTTTTTGGGTTCCTACTACAATACTAAAGTGTAAAATATAGTTTACCTGAAACCTACCAGTACAATTATGATTATTCCCACTTTCATAACTATCATCTTTGTATGATTAAGTAGGTAGATAGTGGCGTACTGCAACAATTACCCCCCCCCCGGGGGGGGGGGGGTTTGTTGCAACTTTTTTTTGTTTTCAGGGATTTTTGGTCCAAATTTTTTTTTATCAGACTATAGTGAGGGGGTCTCGATGGTCCTGGGATTTTCAATACAAAAAAATTTTTTCAATAGAAAAAGGCGGTCTTCAATAAAAAAGCATGGAATTTTCACACTATAGTGAGGGGGTCTCGATGGTCCTGGGATTTTCAATACAAATAAAATTTTTTCAATACAAAAATCCGACTACCAGTAAAAAAGCATGGTAATTTAAGGTCTCAGGATATTGTCAATACAAAAATCCGACTATCAATAAAAAAGCATGGAATTTTCACACTATAGTGAGGGGGTCTCGATGGTCCTGGGATTTTCAATACAAAAAGGTGGTCTCAATAAAAAAACATGGAATTTTCAAAGTAAATTAAGGTGGGTCTCCTTGGTCCTGAGAAAAAGGTGGTCTACACTAAAAAACGTGGTAAATTTTTCAATTAAAGTAAATAATGGTCCAAATTTTTGAATTACAGTAAATTATGGTTCTTAAAAATTAAATTACAGTAAATAATGGTCCAAATTTTTCAATTACAGTTATTTAAGGTTCTAAAAAATTAAATTAAAGTAAATTAAGGTTCAAATTTTTCAATTAAAGTAAATTATGGTTCAAATTTTTAAATTAAAGTAAAATATAGTCAAAATTTTTGAATTACAGTAAATAATGGGTCTAAAAATTGAATTACAGTAAATTATGGGTCTTAAAATTGAATTACAGTAAATAATGGTTCTTAAAAATTAAATTACAGTAAATAATGGTCCAAATTTTTAAATTAAAGTAAATTATGGTCCTAAAAAATTAAATTACAGTAAATAATGGTTCTAAAAATTTTAAATTAAAGTAAATTTTGGTTCTTAAAAATTAAATTACAGTAAATTATGGTCAAAAATTTAGAATTACAATAAATTATGGTCCAAATTTTTCAATTACAGTAAATAATGGTCCTAAAAAATAAAATTAAAGTAAATTATGGTCTAAATAAGTAAATTAAGGTTCATATTTTCGAATTAAAGTAATTAATGGGCTCAGATTTTTCAATTAAAGTAAATTATGGTTCAAATTTTTAAATTAAAGTAAATAATGGTCCTAAAAAATAAAATTAAAGTAAATTAAGGTCAAAATTTTAAAATTAAGTAATCAATGGTAAAAATTTTAAATTAAAGTTAAATAAGTAAATTAAAGTAATAATTTTTAAATAAGTAAATTAAAGTAAATTAAAGTAAGATTTTAAAATTTATTAACAAAAAAATAGAAGGTGTTTGAGAATTGAAATAATTTTTAAATAAGTAAATTAAAATAATGTAATAAGTAAATTAAAGTATGATTTTAAAATTTATTAACAAAAAGTTGAAATAATAGGAGGTGTTTGAGAATTGAAATATTTTAATGAAAATTTTAGATGGAAATTTTTAAGATAATTTTTAATGAAAATTTTTATGAAATATTTTTCAAAGACAAATTTTAATAATAATTCAACAACAAACCAACAACTTAGTACCAACAACCAGTAACTTATGAACATGTATTAACAACCAGCTAACAACTAGCTACCACCTACCAACTACTCACAACCACCATCAACCAGGTACTAAGCCTTAATTACCAACTACTAAGTACCTACAACTAGTTACTAACAACCAGTTATCTGATACCAAGTACTTACAACTAGTTACTAACAACCAGATACCTACAACTAATTACTAACAACTAGTTACCTGATAGCAACCAACTAGGTACCAGATACCAAGTACCAACATGTATTTACAACCAGATACCTACAACTAGTTACTAACAACCACCTACCAAGTACTAACAACCAACTAGCTACAACCTACCAAGTACATACAACCCACAACAACCAGCTACAACCTACCAACTACTAACAACCGACAACAACCCATTAACTAGCTACTAAGTACTATCAACCTACAACCACCTACCAACTACTTACAACCAATTACCAGATACCAAGTACCAACCAACAACAACCAGGTACTAAGCATTATCAACCAAGTACAAGATACCTAGTACTAAGCGCTGTCAACTAGATACCAAACACTTACAACTAGATGACCACGTGAAATTATTGGTTAAATAGGTAAATTAATGTTTAATTTTTAAATTAACTAATCAATGATCAAAAATATTAAAGTTAAAGTCAATTTAGGATGAAAGATTTCTGGGATTTTCAATATTAATTTTAGATGCAAATCTTCGTCAATTAATCACTGACCACATGAAATTATTAGTTAAATATGAAAATAATGGTTATAATTAGTTGTTTAGTAAATTATGGTGTAAAATTAAGAAATAAAGAATAATTAGGTAAATTAAAGTTAAAAATTTTAAATAAGTAAATTAAGGTTCAAAATTTAAAATTAAGTATCCAATGGTTCAAATTTTAAATTAAAGCTAAATGAGTAAATTAAAGTAATAATTTTTAAATAAGTAAGTAAATTAAACTAAGATTTTTAAATTTATTATCAAAAGATTGAATAACCACCAACTTTTTTGAGAAATGTAATTTTTAATGAAAATTTAAATGGAATAATAATAATAATAATAATAATAATAATAATAATAATAATAATAATAATAATAATAATAATAATTCAACAGTTCCCAACAATCGGTTACTAAATATTTTTAACTAGGTGCTAACAAATAAGTACTTTCAACATGATACCATGTACTAACTCTCAAACAATCAGATACTTACAACTAACTACTAAATATTCTTTATTGTATTTATTGAATAGTTTTTAAATTAATATTTTTTATCTATCTTCAAAAATATGTTTAATTACAATCAGTAGAAAAACCTTTTCAAATTTAACAAAAATGTTGATTTTCATCAAAAAACCACAACTCAACCACTTTAAAACACCACGTGAAATTCAAAATAATTTAGATTACAATGAAAGACTAATGAATTCTAATTTACAAAACATTCTTCTTTTAAATGATAACTTATTATTGCAAAGTAAAATCGCATTCAATAAATACTTATTATTGATCAGTTTTATTATATATACTCTGAGTTTATCCGACAGGATGTTTTGACCCCCTAAGGGTACTGGTCGTAAGGATATTGGTAACACTCAACCACCACCTACCCATTAACTAGCTACTAAGTACTAACAACCAGGTCTCAAACAACTAAATACTAAACACTTACAACCATGTACTAACAACCACCATCAAAACCCGTCGAGAAATAAACAAATATCAACCTACAACTAGATACTTACAATAAGATACCAAACGCTATCAGTCAAGTACTTACAACAAGTTACCAAGCACTATCAGCAAAATACTATCAACTAGATACCAAGTAACAACAATCAACTAACAACACATAAAAATAATAGCAATTAAATACAAAATATTCTTCATCACATACACTATCTTCTTATCAAAATCTAAAAAGTCAATCAGATACCAACTACCAAGTACCAACTACTTACAACCAACAACTATGTATTAACAAATAGATCTTTAAAAGCAAATACTCTTCGCCTGAAAATATTGGATGAAAAAATAATTGAACTCAAGGCATCAATAACTAGGTAAAAAATTGATTAAATTTTTGTAAAAATTTTAAATTTTCAAAATAATTATCATAAAAATGTAATTAATGGACAAGAAAGAATTCTAGTCATTAATCATCCAGTAAATTAAAAAAAATACTGATCATTCAAGTTGAATCAACTAAGATAATAAATTAATAAAAATTTTGAAATAAGATCTAATAAATAATTGATTTAGATTGAATAAATTAATTGAAATAAAATTAATTTTAATTATTTTTGTAAAAGTAATACATGTACTCAAATTGATTGACTGATTGCTCAATATATTCAAAAAAAATCAGTATGAATTCATTACCATTATCAAAGTCAGCAATCTACAATAAAAATAATTATCATTAAATTCCAAGAGAGACTAGATAACTAATGATAACATCTAACAAACCAGTAAATTCATTTAAATGACTATATTTTTACCCTTAATTCATATTATTACAAATATTTTACTAAAATCATCTAAAAAACATGAAATTTCCCTGAAATAACTCTATCTATAAAGATTGGTATTTTAATGATAAATACTTGTTAAAGATCATATATTCACCTCAAACTAACAAGATTCCTTAAAATCCCTTAAATGACTATATTTCAACCCTTAATTCATATTATTACAAATATCATCTAAAAAGCATCAAATTTCCTTGAAATAATTCTATCCTTAAAGATTGATAATTTAATGATAAGTACCCGTAAAAGATTCATATATTCCCGTCAGATTAATAAGATTGCTTGAAATCCCCTTTAAATGACTATAATTCTAACTTTAATTCCTATTATCATACATATTTCACTATTGATAAAACCAGTTATAATTAAATTTTTGTTAATCACTGTACTCGAAATTTAAAATAAATATAACTGACTAGATCCCATTGAAATATTAAATTTATCCATTCAATAAAATATATTTCTTCAAATGGTCTTATTTTACCAATATTCAACCGATTTAATTATTAATTAAAATCAAGATTTCTTCAAATAAAGATCAATTTTATTTAGTCGACGTTTTAAATCAATATTTCCAACTTTTGTCGTTGTCCGTCTAAATAAAGATAAAAATAATTTAAAGTTGATATCAATCCCAATTATCTGTAAAGATTTCATTGTCAAAACCAAGTAAATCGATCATTATCCCTACTTAATAAACCATAAATCTAAATTAATTTACTGTGCATTAATCACAACCTAATAAAACAATATAATTATTATTGATTCATAACTAATGTATTGCAATTTCCCTTAAAACATTGATATTTTACCAACATCATCCTTAAAAAATCATATATTCCCATCTTAACCCATCCTTCATTAAATTTAACCGACTATATCTCCCTTACAATGATATATTCCCACCTTATCTGATCTCTCATTAAAATCAAACGACTATATCCCCTCAAAAGATCATATTTTCCCATCTTAACCGATTTCTCATTAAATCTACCCGACAATATCCCATCTTAACCGATCTCTCACCAAATATTTCTACCCCTTTAAACATCTAACCAAATATATCCTTCAATTCTACCCACTTGAATCCTCCTTTAATTCAATTCAGTCTTAAAATCCTTAGAGAACTTCAAAAAGTATGACTTAACTGTTAAAGACACCAGGCATTCTTCCATTGAAATAATTTAGAAGCTAAATAATAAGAGCCCACTAAAAGATCAAAATTCACTAAAATTTTCTACAAATATTTACCATCAAATACTGGAGATGATATATATTGTTTGATTATAATTCTTCATCGATTCAACCAATCATTTTCAAGCAATAACAGCAAACTAAATTTCTGTATATCCTACAATCATTTTCAAGTAAATTTAAAGTCATTGATAAAGTTAACCGGTTTCTTAGCTTATGTTTTTTAAAGTGCATCAATGTGTAAATATTCTTAGAAAATTATTGAAAAATTATTTATTCAAATGCATTACAAAGTCATCAAAAATCACTTAATTATTAACCTAATTGTCAATGAAATTAATTTTTATTTAAAAACTATTCAATAAAATACAACTAATTATCAAGAAATTAATTAAATTTATCAATTAAATTTATCAGTCAACATGAAATTCTTAGAAAATTGTTCAATATCCTCATAAAAAATTTATCCAACTATTGTAAAAACTCTAATTATTAACATTGAAAATAAATTTTATTTAAAATTAAAAAACCAATCAATAAAAATATATTCAATTATCAAGAAATTAATTAAATTTACCTTAGAATTAGCATTAAATTACAGAAATTCACAAAAATAATGGAAATTCACAAAAATGATAAAAATTCACAAAAATAATAGAAATTCACGAAAATGATAGATATCCACGAAAAATTACGGAAATTCATGAAAATATTAGAAATTCACAAAAAATGATGGAAANTATTCATATTTGTTTGTGTGCTAAATTTCACCTTTTTACAAAAATATTTTCTCAATAATAAACTATTGTTTAGAAAATATTTTCATGTAGTAATATGAAAGCGAAACAATTTTTTATTTCTCTTTCATCTGTAACAATAAAGTGAATTTCGACCAAATTATATTAATTATTAATTAAAATTACTTTTTTCAATTTATTTAATTTCTTTTTTCCATTTGCTATACTCATGGCCTCGATAATGTAAGTTGATGTGATAAAGCTGTATTTATCTTATTAAATTAGCATTCATTTAAACAAACTACCTGATGAGACATAAAATGGACAAAATCATTGTACTAAGTACTAGTCCAGCTTGCTGGAATGCTTTAGGCAATGCCAAAGCTCTAGAGCCAACGATGAGATTGAATACAAAAATGCATCCGGTCTGTAACAGAAAGAAAACTCTTCATAAAACCAAAAATAAATGATGTGTAACAAACCCATCTGGAATAAGTGGCTGTCGGCATTTCAATTTATTTTTATTTAGAATATTAATCTAGTCTAAAAAATAAATTTTTGTAAAGTCTTCATTAATAAAATCCTGCTGATTTATATGAACTTTCTCCGTTATATTTGATGATTTAAACAAAACGGGTAATAGAATGATTTAATAAAATTAATTATCTTTTAATAAATAAAATGCAATAATTTGATTAAATAAAATTAGTTCTCTATTTCTATATTTTTTCAATAATTAATATTATTTATGAAATTACATAAGTGTTAATTTATTAAATTAAATGGAAAAAATATTTTCTATTTTAAATTAATTTTAAAATATTTAAAAAAAAGAAATCGAAAATTGTTAGTCTGCTGTGGAGAAAATAAAATATTTTACTGATAAATAAAATAGAATACACACATACCTCGCTTTACGGCCTAGATACGTTCCACGAAAAAGGCAGTGCCGAAAATTCGTGAGTATCAAAAAACATCGATATATTACTGATTTATAGTCTTCAAGCTCTCTTTATAATAAATTCAATGGAAAAAATAATCAGTGGTGAAATTGGAAAAAAAGTTCTTATAATACATGTTTAAGGATCTTATGCTTGATTTCTCTGAAACCTTCAGAATATGTAAATACTAAAGCGTATTTTTTCACTTTCCGAACTTGACAACATAATAACTTCAACATCAATAGGATCATTACCTTCAGACAAACCGATACAAGGATCATGAGTATTCAATATCCATTTATTAACGGTCTCTTTTGCCAAGAAAAGATTTAGGATATCCATTTTTTAGAAGCAGCACAACCAAATAATTTACACTTTTTACTGAATTGATAAACGTGGATGATAGAAACCATTCCCGAAATTCTAATCTCTTGCCGTATTTCGCTTGTATTTATATTCACAAAAGCTTTCAGGAGTAGTATAAAGACCAGAATGAGTCTCTTTTCTGTATATTTCAGTCTGATAGATAGTCTTTTTCCTTCCATTGAATAAGCAGATCCAGTAACGGTATGATAAACATTTTGTCTTCTTCATACGTAAATTTAATATTCATATGTAAATTATTCATATAATTCTTACAAGGTGGAATTTTGTGGAGTGTTGTGTACACCGGATGTTGTCCTACAGATAAGGATTCCAATGCATATCTCATATAATAAATATAATAAAAATATAATAAAAAAAGGCAAACAATAAAACAAATCAAAACCCAAAATAAATTCTTTATTGAAATGTTTTTTTAAATTTTTAAGAATTTTTCAATTCTGCACCTGAGCAGCAATTTATCACTTTTGGCTGTTAATTCATAGATTGAGATGGCATCACGATACTCATAGGTATCAGGATAATTATAAATGCTAATTGAATCATTTCTGTCTTGTGACGGTTTCCCCCATCCGGTATAATGAGGGCGATCTGAATATTTCATTGACCTGCTCATATAAATGCTGCCATTTGCTGGATCGATCACATCGATTGTCACGGATTGATTGAACGGCCAATCCAATTGCTCATCATTTGCCCCACGCATCAAACAGAAACCAGGCCAAACCAAATCACCCACAATCCTCACCCACAAGCACATTTTGTAACCGATTGGCCCGGAATAAAATGCCTCGCTGTAAATATTTTCATATCTCTTTTGTTGTGAAAATTTATCGATTTGCCATTCAAAAAATCCATAATTTATATATTTTTCATCTGCTAATTTTGTTTCAATCTGCCGAATTTCATTGGCGCATTTCGCCATTTCAAGCTGCAACTGAATCTCAAATTCAAATATTTCCATAAATCAATAAATCACCTTTTCATTCCCCTGTTGCAACCGCTGCTCGCATTTCTCTTTCATCTCATCAATTTGCTGTTGCCATTTTGATTCATTCTGCCGAATTTCATTGGCGCATTTCGCCATTTCAAGCTGCAACTGAATCTCAAATTCAAATATTTCCATAAATCAATAAATCACCTTTTCATTCCCCTGTTGCAACCGCTGCTCGCATTTCTCTTTCATCTTTCTCTTTCATTGTATTGTGTGGACCCGGGAACAAAGACATATGACGTCATCGATGACGCCACAAAGACATATTACGTCATACCCCCCTACCCCCCGGGGGCGGGGGAGGGGGTATTTTTTTTTTTTTTTTAATTTTTTTTTTAAAATTTTTAAATTTTAAAATTTTTTTTTTTTTAAATTTTTAAATTTAAAAAATTTTTTTTTTTTAAATTTTTAAATTTAAAAATTTTTTTTTTGTTTTAAAAAATATATTACGTTGCGGTATTTTAAAATTTATATTACGTTGCGGTATTTTAAAATTTATTATATTTTAATTATTAAATATATTACGTTGCGGTATTTTAAAAAACTTATTTTGACAAAATAAAATTATTATTACACACAATATAGTCTATCCGACAAAATATTCTGTTCCCCCTATGGTCACACACAATGTATAAAAATATTATTAATGTCCACACATGCAACAAGTTAGTGTTCTCATCGATATATTATTAATCTATATACTCCGAGTCTATCCGACAAAATATTTTCTCCCCCTATGGGTACTGCTCACAAGGGTACTGGTCACGCTCAACAACTCGCAAGGGTATTATTAAACAATGTAACACATATTATTATTATTATTATTATTATTATTATTATTATTATTATTATTAGTATTATTATTATTATTATTATTATTATTATTATTATTATTATTATTATTATTATTATTATTATTATTATCATTATTATCATTATTATTATTATTAGTATTATTATTATTATTATTATTATGGGTACTACTGACAAAGGTCACAAATGTACTGCTAAAAATATTAACAAAGAAATTATACTTTAAATATACACTAAAATTTATTAACACATTCACATTCATCATCTCCACATTTCATAACATTTTCAACAACATGATCTATACAATCGCTATATACACATGGTTCATGACATTTTGATTCAATCTCCTCAATTTTCTCTCTGACCTGCTTTGCATCAATAACAAATCAATAATAAATCAAGTCAATAATCAAACTTGATTGATTGATCCAATATTTGTCTCCATCTCCATTCTCAATGAGCGATTCTCATTCTTCAATGCCACCATTTCCTCATTCAATTCTTCTATTTCATCTCTGTTCTCAGCCTCTTTCCTTTCAACATTGCCCAGTTTCATCTACAATCACAAATATCAATAAAATTAATTACAATTACAATTTTACATTGATATTGATAATTTCATTACGCAATGTCACATTCTCGTTTCTCTCTGATCGATCAATAATTTGCTATGGCCTTCAGTGTTCTCAATGAGATGAACTTTCATTTCATCCTTTACCACCTCATTCATTTCGCATCCAATTCTATTGAATGGACATTTTATTGGTTGCTTGTTGCAAGTTCTCATGTGGCTCTCCATCACCTCTAATTCATCTTTAAATTGACAATTTTGCATTGGGCATCTATCTATCACTTCTGAAATCCTTAAATTGGCTGCATGATCTTCAGAAACATCTTTTTTGAAATTGATCAATTTCTTTTCACAATGTTTTGCTGCTCCTGGACAGAATTTATCTTTTCCATCCAAATAATGTTCAATGCAATAAGAACAAAAGCGACAACCGCAAGGAGCTTGGCAAGCCTTTATCATTAAACATTTGCAAATTCTGCATATCAATTCACTGCTGATTTCATTATCAAATTCAAATTTATTCCTCTTCATTAGTTCCCATACGCTTGCAAACATTTTATCTAAAATTAACAAAATTATAAAATTATTTCAACATTTTACAACATTCATAAATCATACTTATTATATTAATTATTTCCGCTGACGTTGACAATTTCAATATTTATAATTTGTATTTTGATGTAGATAAACAAATATTTTATAAATATTGTTTTTTAGTTTTTAGTCCAATTCGAAATATTATTAATGCTAATTTTTTTCTCATTTATTTTAAATATTACAAAATTATTTAAATTACAATTTGATAACGAAATGTAAAATTTTAACATTTTTAACGGCAAATAAAAATTAAAAATATATCAAAATATAAAAATAAATATTTTTCATAAAATGTTAATATATTGATCTAATGATCTTGTTATGGTTACAAATATTTGTCTGACACTTTCTGATGTGTACAAGGGTCCTGTGAGCCCCATATTGACATTTTCTCATTCTATTGTGACAAATGTGCAATGATAAAATGTCAAGTGCACAAAGCAATACTGATAAATTGGATTAGATTAACAGAATAAAAATTAAATTGTAACGAATTTTTGTATGATTTTATGAAATCTGTGATCAATGCAATGCCTACTTGAAACGTAATTTTAATTGATTCTATCAAATCGTATTGTAGTTCACTGGCTGATGCATCTCCTAGTGAATTTGCTGGTGGCTGTGCTGATGGATGTTCTAGAAAATGGGATGGTCGATGTGTGTATTGATACATGTACATAAATGTGGCACAGAATTCGGTCACAGCAGGTTCAACAAAAAATCAAACATTTGTTTTTTATTTTTTAAAATTAATCCAAGTAATGGACACCATTGAGCAATTGCCAGGACCATTCTGATGTCATTCCGCAGTAGTCGTGATCATCTTTCATTGTTCTTTGTTGTGTCATCGAACGCATTGATACATTGTGACGTGACTTATTAGGGATTCTATCAAGAGTTCTTCCTACAATAGCGAATGTGTAAAAGTTGATGGAATTGGTCACAAGGCGTCATTAGCATTCATCTATATCCATGCTCCGTGTGATAAATGCTTTGGAAACGCTTATTTTATTTAGTCTTCAATATTTGTTTATTGAATGAAGGATTTTATGCCATTGCAGAATAAAGTATTTGACAGTAACTGACATGGTAAATGGAGGGAATGGGGGCCACAGGTTATATCAACAGTGACACAAATATAATTGCATATCACTTATTCCGTAGCCTACAAACGTCAATATTAGGAAAGGAAGAATCATTCGCATAGAATATTTAGCTAAGTATTACCTGTGGTGTTACCTTGTGTATGAATATGAATTAATGACGAGTTGAGGGAATTTGATTTTATCCTTTCTAGATCCTCAATTTGAAGGTGTGGAAACTTGTACAGAGACAAGATCCTACACTGACATATCGGATGGCATGCATGAAAGGAGCTGTACAAAACGGATGCTTACTCAGAACTGATAGCGAGAAATGTGTCCCAGACTGAGTGCATTTGTGTAATGTTTATGCGGGCTATGAAGGCGATTTGACTGGATTTTCCGCAATGAGCATGAGTATTGGCACGCGGTGTGACCAAGCTTTCAATGGCTTTCAATTTTAGAATTTTTTATAGGTTTTTTAAATTTTCTCGACTTCTCTAGAATTCTATAGAATTTGTTTCGGGAAATCTCGAGAATGTGATTTTCTCGGAAAATTCCCAACTGTAGGTTTAACTTGTGTGCTTTTTTTACCCAATTCTAAATTAGTTTTTTAGAAAATAAAAAGTAAGTAGGGGGCGCAAGATCGGTGTTTGCCATAGGCGCCATTTACTATATAAGAACTTTTTTTAAAAACTTTATATAAAAACATTTTGTACCTCTTTTTTTTTTCTTGTTTCAATTACTGCAATTGATACGGATTGATAAGGTCTGGTCCAATAAATGCCTCTTGGTCTAGGAAATTCTGGAATATTGAAAACATTTTATACTCCTTTATGTTGTGTTATCATATATGTGTATTTGTTAGTTTTGAATTTACAGATTTTGATTTGATTTTATTTGAATTTGTAAATTATATTTTTTAATCCAATTTTTATTTCTCAACACGGGAACAAGAACACCATTCTGGGAGAAATTAATGCCGTAATTTTTTTATTTATTACCATTGACGATAAAATTGGTAGGTCGAATAATATTTCCTTGTTAACCAATAAAATTCAATCCGAAACCTAAGCTTGCATAACATAATGCTGAACCCAAAAATACACCAGCAAAATGCAAGTCTGACGCTGTCGTGAACAGTCAAAAAATATTTATTTAATTCACATTCAGATATTTTCTGAAATTAATAGTCTGAAATTCTCTAGTATTGGCCAAATGAAATTCAATCGTTATTGAATTATTTGCTCTTTGTATTTTTTTAATAAATGTACATCAACATGTTTTGTGGTGAAATCTATATTTAAAATATTTTGTCATAAAAAAATTATAAAATTTGAGTTGGGAAGATTTTTCTTGTAATAATCTTGTATATTTCCTATACGGTTGATTTCCTATAAAAAAATAATATTTTAAAAAAAATTTACAAGTTAGATCGATGAAGGATATTAATACTAATTATGTGAAGTGTGTTGAGTTCGAGTACGATGAAGTATATTGATAAAAATAAAAAGCAGAATATTAAAGATTTTACTGTATTAACAAATTTAGCTAAAAAAGACATCAATATATGCAAGTTTGACAAAGGAAATGGATTGGTAATTCTCGACCACGATGTATATGTGAATAAGCTTAATGATGTTTTGAACGCTCCCCAGTTTGTGAAAATAGAGATTTCTCGAAAAAATGGAATACAGCCTCCTCTTAAGGATGAGAATTTGTTGAAAGAAATACTGAATAAATTAATTAAAAATATGCAAATTGATGAAGAGTTCTTTAAATCTAATCGCCCAATGGGATCACAACCAGCAAAAATGTATGGGCTTCCAAAAATCCATAAAGATGGCGTGCCTATGAGACCTGTTTTATCCATGATTGGCACTGCCCAGTATAAAATAGCCAAATTTTTGGATGGATTATTGAAACCATTAATACGATCAGAATTTGAACGTAAAGATAGTTTTGAATTTGTTTCCTGCATTGCACAATATGATAGACAAAGTATGGATGAAATTATGGTTTCGTTTGATGTTTGTAGTCTGTTTGTAGATTGTACCATTGGTTGAAACAATTGAGTTATGTTGCTTGTTATGGAATGAAAATATTTCTGAACATCATATTTTGGATGGAACAGCATTTCGTGAACTTCTTGTATTTGCAACTTCAACAATCAATTTTCTTTTACAATAATGAATGGTATCAACAAATAGATGGAGTTGCTATGGGTTCTCCTTTAGCACCAACGATGGCTTCAATTTTTTTAACAAGCTTAGAAAAGAAAATTGCATCTTTCCAAGGTATGAAACCCACTGTTTATAAACGGTATGTGAATGATATTTTTCTTATATTTGAAAATCAGAGGCATGTTGACCCGTTTTTGCATTATATGATTAGTCTACATAAAAACATTGTATTCACATGTGAAACGGAGAAAAAATCATTGCTTGCTTTCTTGGATCTGTTAATACAACGCAAAGAGAAACACTATGAGACAGAGATTTATAGAAAACCAACTAATACTGGTCTCTATACTTCTTCCGAAAGTTTTTGTGAATTCAAGTATAAAAGAAATATGGTGAAGGGGTTGATTTATCGTGCATGGTTTGAGAAACAATTGAGATCGTTTCTCGGATTAACGAACTACTATAGAAGATTCATCAAAGACTATGCCAAAATCGCCGAACCATTATACGCTGCAACATCTGGATGCGATAAAGATATAAATTGGACTAAAGAATGCAATGAGAGCTTCCAAACTCTGAAGAGACGGTTGTGCGAAGCACCTATCCTTGATTTTCCAAGAGAAGATAGGACTTTTATCTTAGACACAGACGCTGGTTTCGGAGCCATTGGTGCAGTTTTTAGTCAAATTACAGAAGATGGAGAAGAATCTGTCATAGCTTATGGCTCGAGACATATGTCATCACATGAAAAGGGATACTGTGTAACCAGGGAAGAACTGCTCGCCGTACATGAATACGTCATGCATTTTAGAGAATATCTGTACGGAAAAAAATTCATAATTCGCACCGACCACAAGGCATTGGTTTCCATGAACACTACAAAAACGCCAATCAGTCCGCAATTCCAAACATGGTTAGCTAACCTGTCGGAATATGATTTTGAACTAAAATATCGGAAAGGTGAAGAACACTCAAATGCAGATGGACTATCAAGATTAAAAAGTATGGTTTGCACCCAGTGTCAAATAAGACATGAAGAAGCTAAGGAAGGAAAATCAAATATTAGATATATATATATATATATATATATACTATCCAAAGAACAGAAGCTATGGAAAAAGTATGGGAACAAAAACAAAAGGGCATTCGGTTTCGAGAGCTGCGAGAGATATTGGAAAATGGATGTACACGGGAGAAAAAGAATTGTTTTCCTTTTAACGTAAAAAATACACGAATTGATGGAGGATTAATAACAGTAGAAAAGAACAAAGATATCTTAATGTTAGTCCCAGAAACATTTGCAGGCCTGTTAACAACAACGCTACATGAAGAACTATGTCACATTGGAGTTAAGAAATTATTTCATTATATGGAAAAGATATTTTATTGGCCGAAAATCCAAGAAACAATCCAACTCTGTTTACAATGTTGCGAGATCTGCGCTAAGAGAAAGATCGATCAGACAAGAACCAAGGAAACATTTATTCCTAGATATAGCTCTGAATTCCTAGAACAGATTGTTATAGATGTGGCTTACATGGAAATAAACGCCAAAAAAAATATATGATAGTAATGGTGGACCGTTTTAGCAAACTGATTTCTTTAACTGCAATCACAAAGCAAGACGAAGGGACCATTTTCAAAACAATACTTAATAGTTGGATCTATCGATTTGGAAAACCGAAGAGTATTTTAACAGATAGAGGCCGCATTTCGAAGGGAATTTCCTAAGACAGAAGCTACAGAAACTTGGAATCAAACAGGAAATCAGCTCACCTTATCAGCACCAATCAAATGGTTTAGCCGAAAGAGCCATACGAACGATAAGAGATCTTATTACAGCAACATTGGCAGGCGGATATGAAGAGAGAAACTGGCACGAACTTCTACCCAGAATAGAGTTCACTATAAATAGCAGTCGACAAAGTGCTACAGGTTTATCACCATTTGAGATAATTTATGGACGGAGTGTTAACCTACACTCTAACCTGAAACAAGCCGAGATATCAAGAAGCGAAAGCATCGAAGACGAGAGATTTAACTCGAGTAAAGCCGCAGACACTATGAGAGCTATGGATAAGACAAAGAGGGGCACTTGTGTTTTCGAGGTGGGGGAGGAGGTAATCGTACGTAAAGAGCCGCAGAACAGGCACAACGATGGTATGCAATACGATGGCCCATATAAAATCGCCAGATTTCTATCACCTCATCGAGTCGAACTACATTCACAAGAAGGAACAAAAGAAAGAAGAATCGAGTGGCTGAAGAAGTGGAAAAAGTCTTAAGAAGGGGAGAGTTAGATATCTTGTTGTTTTAATAATTAGGAATTTGCGGTTTTTGTGAATTAATTAAAACTTGTTATTTATAAATTCTTTGATTAAATATATATTGTTAGTTTCAAGATTTTTGCTGCAAATTTAAAGATGGATCTAAAGATGGATTTAACTATCACTATTCAACGTCCGCTCCTAATTTAATTATTCCAATGGAAAAATACTAAGAGTCAATATTGGGGAAAAATAAGTAAAACTCCTAGACAAATCAATCAAAATTTTCGAGAATATTTACAATATCGATTTCGATAAATCCTAATCATGTGTTGTTTAAATAGGAACTCGATTTGCAATTTGCTCAATATTTGCAAAAGCAGTCGTTTCAAGGAGTAGATTCCCAAATAATTATTATTCAATTTTGTTTTACTGGATTAATCTAAAAATATTTTGCTTAACATTTTAATAAGCCTTTATTATTATTACTATTATTATCATTACTATTTTTTTTATAATATAACAGAATTAAATTTTGATAAATTGTGTAGATGTTGTCAAATTTTTTATCATGTTATGCTGTGATTGCGACTAAGGTTGTTCGATATCACTTTCATTGCAAATCTTCAACATCAAACAACCATATCACAAAGATGATGAAAATAATTTTCCAATATTTCAAAAAAATAATAATAAATGTTGGAGAATTTTTAACGCACATATAAAAGAAGAACCCCATTAAAAATAACAGAAAATATTATAACTAATATAACCAATCATAAAATGATTAACATTGCACCAAAACACAAATTTTGGAAACTATTTCACTTTAATTTTCTGAGCTATTATTACACATGAAAAATCAATATCACAAATTCTACAGAATGAGAAAGTACAAATAATAATAACAATAATAATAATTTCACCATTTTCCATTGAAATAATAAAAATAATAATTGTAAATAAAATAACAAGATAAAATTATAAATTAATTAACTTGCTTTCAAGAGACCTATTTTTGTGTGTTGTCGACAATATTTTTCAATAAAATGTCATTAAATTCTTAAAATAATCAATATAATCTGTAATTAAGTTCAAAATTGATTGCTATTTAAAAATTCAAATCACCATAAAAATAAAAACAATCGATGAACTTATAATTGTCATAATCAAAATAAAATAATCTAATCAATATAGTCATAATTGTTGATAGATCACCAAATTGTTATCATCATAGTTATCTTGTATTCAAATCAATTTTCATTAACTTATTTCTGAATATGTATATTTATTCTATATCTATCTGCCCCTATTGTATAATATTTTAATTTTAAAATTTTTAGGATTCTCCCATCATCTAACACTAATTTTACCAGCAGCTGTTGATATGGTTAGAATAATGTTCGGCGAATCGTATGCAAAACAGTTGCAATAAAAATTCCGCTAACTGATAATACAGTTGTGAGAAGAATCAATGATATTTCTGAAGATATCAACGATCAATTAGTTTCTCGGCTGCATACTTCGATATTCGCAAATCAAGTAGACGAGGCAACTGATATAATTAAAGATGCCCATTTGATTACACATGTTCGATATGTTGCGGAAAATGATATATTAGAAGATATATTATTTTGCAAACCCATTCCTGGAAACACCACATCCATTGAAAATTTTAATATAATAGATGGTTTTTTTGAAAAAAATATCGTGGAATAATTGCATTGGACTGTCTACTAACGGAGCTCACTCAATGTCCGGACACAAAGCAGGTTTTCAAGCATTGGTGAAAAAAAGCACCATATGCTATCTGGACGCACTTTATGCTTCACAAAGCAGCTCTAATGTCAAAAAATATGAGCGAGTCTACTAAAACAAAAGTTTCAAAATGAAACGACAATTAAATTTTGGAAAAATCTTAGTAGAGTATGAATCTTTGTATTGCAAAACAATGCAAGGGCTTCTACCATTTGTAACGTCTCATTTATGCGAAAGGGGCTTTTCAGCACTGGCTGCAATGAAAACCAAATATCGAGCCAGGTTAACCCTTTAATGCATATGGACTTAAATAAAAGTCCATGCAAAAATGACTCGTAAAACATATCCATGATGATGTGACAAAGCAGAAAATGTGTTGTATATTAAGTATGGGGATAGTACAACATGAAGTAACGATATGTAGGACAGATAATCATTTTTTATGTAATATTTTATGATTAACATTTGTTTAATTAATGGAAAATTTGGAAAATTTTAAAACGCTGTTTACGTGGATTTGTATAGGTAAGAATGATTTATTGTCATGTTATTATGAATTCTAAAGCTGCTGTAAGACAAATTAAAGTAATTCCAAAAAAATTAAATGGCGCATTTGTTGGAATGCAATGTTTTACTGATGGACTTTAATATAAGTCAGCATGCATTAAGGGGTAATTAAAAACCAGTAATTCATACTTTCTTTATCTTTTACATAAACTCATACATTAGGGAGTGGGTGGTAAGGTGTCCCCTAACCCCCAAACCCAACCCTAAAAATAATTTCGGACCATTCATATTTTATTGTTTACATACTATTTGCATATTTCAAATTAAATTTTACGAATTACTTTTACTTATTGCAGGCAAATGAAACCTCCACAACGTAAAGCTAAAAGTATAGCTCAAATGCGATTCGAAAAGAAGAAACGAGTTGCTGATACGCATTTGGTATTACCAACAGCTGAAATAAGTGACATTAGTGGCGATGAAGAGGAGGAAGAGCTGATAGATATTGAGGCACAACACCTTGCTGAGTACGAGTTGGTGGATATAGATGAAGATGAAAATGAAGAGGCGCCTGAAGAAGATCTATATGAAACACTGCGTGAGGAATATAGATGGAGGAAGCATGCTCCAGCTGAGCAGAATACGATGTTTGAGGACATGCAGAATGATGATCATGAAGAAGATAATGACATGTACTCTCCTTACGACTTTGCCAAAAGATTTTTCACCAACGAGGTTATCAGTTTGATTGTGGCACAATCAAACATGTACTCTGTTCAGCAGACTTGCAAATCTGCGTATATTACCAATGATGAAGTGGAAAGATTTATAGGTAAGCGGACTGCAGATTGTTTATATTCATTGACTCGTGCAATGTATTTCTTATCGCATTTCAGGGATACTTCTGCTGATGGGGGTATTCAGACTGCCTCAAAACCGTATGTATTGGAGTCCGAGTACATTCGTTCCCCGAATTGCCAATTCAATGACTATTAACCGCTTTGACGAAATCAAAAGATTTTTGCATTTCAACGACAACGCCCTGTTACCTAACCGTGAAAGCCCACATTATGATAAACTGTATAAAGCACGACCCCTCCTTGATTACATTCGTAAAGTATGCCTCAGTTTGCGAAACACGGAGGATCAGGCTATTGACGAGCAGATGATACCAACAAAGTCACGTAATCCGGTGAGGCAATACCTTCCTAATAAGCCTTCCAAGTGGGGAATTAAGGTTTGGGCTCGCTGTGGTGTAAACGGATTGTTATTCGATTTTGAAATTTACACAGGGAAGACAAATGCCCACCACAGCGCTTTTGGGATTGGTGGAGATGTTGTGTTAAAACTTTGTAACACCCTTCCAACAAGCGCGACAAATTACAAGTTATACTTTGATAATTACTTCAGCAGTATACCTCTTCTAATACAACTGCGTCAATTGAACCTATGGACGGTGTGCACTATTCGAAAGAACCGCACAAAAGGTTGTGACAAGTTTTTGGAGAAAGAGACTGCTCTTAAAAACGTGGAAGAGGGAGTATTGATTGGCGAGTAGAAGAAAATTCCAACGTTCTGGTATTGCGGTGGATGGATTCTGGTGTCGTTCAGCTGGCCAGCAATTACCTGAATGCGGATTTGGGAGAACAATGTGACCGATACAACGCAGAAAAGAAAGAGCGTGTGAAAGTCCACTGCCCCAAAATTGTACAAGTGTACAACAAACACATGGGTGGAGTGGATTTGCATGATATGTTGGTATCGTTGTATCGGGTGACTTTAAAAACTCGCAAGTGGTATCTTCATCTCTTTTTTTACACATTAAATGTGATGGTAGTAAACGCTTGGATTCTTCACCGAGATCAAGAAAAGCGATTGAAAACATCCAAGAAGAAGCGATACACTGTGTTGAAATTCGTAACAGAGGTTGCCGATTGCTTCCTCTCTGTGGGTAAAACTGTGAAAACTGTGTCTCAAAATAAGAGAAAAAGATCCTTCACGCCAGTTGAAGACATCAGACACGATGGAATTGGACATTGGCTAATTTATCTTTCTAATCAGCAAAAGTGTCGACTATGTATGGATCTCAGGAAAGAAAAAGTTGGACGCACTATGGTGAAATGCTCGAAATGCGACGTTAACCTCTGCTTGACTCATGATCGCAACTGCTTTTATGACTATCACATTAATTGACTGTTGTTTATGTTCTACTACACTCACAGACTTTTCTGGATGCATTGTTAAGTGTTTCCCTTTACTTGTTGTTATTGCTACCCTTAATGCATGCTGACTTACATTAAAGTCCAACGAATAAGTGTACTCAAATGCGTTCTATTTACTCATCGAGGCACAATTGTCCATGAGGATACTCCGAGGAATAAGATTTAAGTCAAAAAACTTGAAAAATCCTCAACATACAATTCCATGCATTAAAGGGTTAATAGACGAAAAAAAGTTACAAAGTGGCAATCTACAACTTACCCCCAAGATTTGATAAACTTTGTGCCAATAGATAACAACAACCTTCGCATTTAAATTTTGATGTGTTAGATGTAGTTTAGCCATGGGTCGGTCGGGTGGGGTCTTTTAAGGCCCAATACATTATTTGGCGAAATTTTATATATTTATTATATATGTATATAGTTTTTATGTTTTTCTGTTATGTGGGTATATATTTAACGATAATAAAGCATATTTTGCATTTCATTAGTTTTATTTGGCATGGAAATTATAACTTATTAGAAAACAGACCTTTTCGTCATTTTTAGCACTTCGAGTTTAAAATTATCAAATAAAAAATAACAAATTTAAACTCTTTTACATAATTACAAGAAATGTCAAATTCCAGGCATTCGCTACCGACATAGGGTTAATTAGTAATTTAATATACAAATAAATATACATGTTCGTATGTTATAGCAAAACCTATTTTTTATTCTGTTAATTGTAGTTTTAATTTTTATTTTATTAAAGTTATTATTGTTTAAAAAGTGTTTATATTATTATAAATATTATAAAAAGATGGGGAAGCGCCAAAAAAAATTTTTTCTTGGGGGAGGCGCAGTATCATAAAGAATGGAAACCGCTGCATTAGAGTAAAAATTTTTTGGACAAAATTTTGATTTTTAGTTTATAATTGTCTTCGTAATATTTGCACATTTTTAATTTAATTTTTCGGCTTAGGAAATAGTTGAAGAAAACGAGATCGTATGATGCCACAGACTAATGTAAATTTCCATGGTTTGAGAGATATTAAAAACTAAACTATCAGAGGTGATACGAATAAATCCAAATACTCTACGTTGGCACATAATATGATTC
>CAUHTR010007781.1:0-51400 GCA_959609185.1 Schmidtea polychroa
AAAACAAGAAAAGCAAAAGAAATGTTTGTATTGCGGAAAGAATGGCCATCTAGAAGAACGTTGTTTCAAGAAACAAGGAAAGAAGTGTTGGCTATGTGAAGAAGAGGGCCACATTGCAAAGGAGTGTACCGGGAATTCAGAGTCGGGAAATGGCAAAGGTGTAGCGTGTGAGCCAGCGTCTACTCTAGCACAAATATAATGGCGCTGCAGTTTATTTCAGTCATAATTAATGGGGAGTCCGTGAAAGCATTGATCGACTCGGCATGTTCCAAATCAATTGTGTCAGTCATTATTGCGAGGAAACGATTTATACGGAATGGGAGTATCATGACTGCGGATGGATCACTAGTCAAGTGTATGCGTGATGTGAAAGTTCAGCTGATCGTTGGTGGTAGTTTATTGAGTGTTAATAGTGTTTCGTTGATGAAGCTACCACTTAATGTTGAAATGATTTTGAGAATGGACATAATAGGGATGCTGGGAGGTCTTAAAATTAACAACACCTGTGTATCTTTTCCAGGTATTGCAGACGTATCGTGCGTGGCTGAGACGGCAAGTGGACCGTGAATTGGAAATGGAAAGCAGAACTAGCTATACTATTGAATAGAATTTCAAATCGATCCAGGGATGCAGCACAAGTTTGACACAGAAGTTGAACGGTGGATTCGAGAAGAACGGTTAATTCCAACGAAAAACGTCGCGTATGGAAAGTTCTTGTAAGTGGCAATAGAGCACAAAAGAGCACCTCTTTTTATCCACCATTTAAATATTAATTGTTTAGGGAAAATCTCGCAATTCCGAAATATTATTTCGCGTTTTAATTAATGAAAATATGTAATGTGCTTCACCATTGATTTAATATTTTAATTTCCCTTTTTTTCTTCCCTTTCTAATGAAAATTGACCGAAAAATTCAAACAAAATACAACTTTTCGGCAAAACTTTCCAAGAAAATGATAAATACAAAAATTATTTAGTTAATGTTTCAAATGTGTGCCAACGTATTTCTAATAAATTATATTTTTTCTTCTGCAGGATTCAATTGATAATTCAATAAAAAAAAATATTTATTTGAATTGTTCCAAACCAAATAAGAAATGTTTGCATTGGTTTATGCTCACTGGTAACCTTTTATCCATTGGAGTTGAAATGCTGAGCATTAACTACTAATAATACTGATATATTTGTCATTAAATACTGATACTTATTTTTAATTACTCGCCATTTATTTAAAATACTGATCGTTTATGTATAAGTTGGTGTCAGGATAATCTTACTTACTGCCATTTAATTTTAAATACTGACCAAAAATGTATAAAAATACTGACAAATGAAATAACAGCTATTAAAATTAATCTATTTGTTTATTTAATTTTAATTTAACACATTATTTCAGAAACAATTTCACATTCCTCAGAAAACTTTCTGTCATCGTCTCCATTAATTGAAAATCAAATGACTAATCCAGATTTTTTCCTATCGGCTTTGGCAATTTTCAATTCTCACATTTCCATGAGATCATCAACCAATAACCTAAATACTTTCAAACAATGCTGTACCCAGGAATACAAATCATTTCATCAAGTATCCAACGATTTCAATCAGTATATTCTTTATCAAAACCTTTATCAAATGATCCAACAAATGATCCATCAGAATCAACAATAAAAAAATTCATTCAATGAACTTAAAAATCAAAATCAAAATCAAATAGTAAATCTATATTTAAAAAAGAAACAGTTTAACTTTCCCATATTATAATAATTTTAAAAATAAAAGTACTGATTGGCTTGAAAACAACAATTATTATCCTATTATTACACAATAAAATGGTTTACTATTATAATCTGGTTTTTGATATCTGGAAAAGAATAAAAAGGCATTATTATTAATATTCTACAAAATAAATTGATTTCCATAAATCATCTACGAGGTTTTTATTAGGAAAAATTATTTATAATAAACAGTGCGAAGAAATTCGTTTTTTATCATGTTTATTTTCAATTAGTTTTTGTTTCGATTATTTAGCGAAAAACTTTTTGTTTAACAAAAAAACTAAAAGATTTACATTAATTTTAGCACGATCAAACATTCTCATAACGTTAGTTCCTTCATATTGAAGCTGGAGAAGATCGCTGAACATTAAACTGACTTTGTCCATTTGAACTCCCATGAATTTAGCGGTGACATCGAATTGTCCCGATGAGAAACTTTCTGAACTATGAGATATTTCGAATTGTAAGTTCTTGTATTGGGAATTATTCAATCCATCTATTTCAAGAATTATTCCTTTTTTACGCAATTCATTAGCAGAATATTTTATTGTTTTTTTGGTTAGGGTTGGTTTGTTGATTTGATTGCCAGAATTCACAGAAATGTTCAAACTTTGACCAGTTAATGGATTGAAATTTCCGGGATTTTGCGTTAAACTTTGTGTCCTTGATCGTTGATGTTTACTAAATAATATTTTGAAAATTTTGGAAATCTTTGAATGGATAAAAATAAGAAAGTGTAAAAATCAGTTAAGATGTGAAATTGGAATTTATTAGAATTATCACAAACTTGGTAGCGTCATTGATTTATATGTTAACCCTTTCGTTGTTAAACACCTTAAATTCAATTTTGCTTTACTATGTGCCTACTAACTTCGCTTATCCGTAGGGCCTGGATGGAGTACTTTTTGGGCAGATATTTACAAGTCAACTATGTTGATTTTTAAATGATATATAAACAAGTACAGATGTTAATATGACAATTTAATACACATGGCAATGATTTAGTTATTCGAAAGCGCGACCAAAACATATGTCTTTCGATATAATTCGACAATTTTCTTGTCATCATCAGAAAGGATAGAAAGAAAAGACTATAAATTTTATAGATTTAATAAACAAATTACACGAATTTTATTAAAATTTAATTAAAAAAATTATTTATTTTTCAATTTAGACTATTTTGAATAAACATATTTCAAAATTTCGAAAATGTTTTATTATAATTTTAATTTTAACAAACAATCTATAAATATGAAAAAATATTTAAATAAAATTATTTAAATTAACAATTCAATACATTTGAAAACTGCACCAACATCCGCATACCCTCATTTTAACACCTAAACTATTTAAAAACATTCAAAACACAAATTTTCACAGTATTTTGCACAATAGTTAATGTAATTTACCTCACCATCTGATTTACTCATACTACTCAAATCACAACCAGACATTCTCAAACATGGATACTTTGAATTCCTAATACATCATCATTAATAAAAATTATTTTGAATAACCATTCTTCATTAACAACTCAAATAATTTATTAACACATTTTACTGGATTTGTAAAAATAGAATGTAAAGACAATGAACGATAAATTAATCATTTCACCATATTTCTGTTAGTCAATCACAAAACCTTTCAGGAGAAGTATAAAGACTAGTGTTTCTTCCAATTAATATTATATTATAGAATTGCATGTTTTATGTTTTAGTTTGGCGTGTTTGACAGTTGTTAACCTGTGTTTTGAATTATCTTTGTTTTGGATTTTCAATCGATTTAACTGGCTTTTGAATAATTGATTTCAAAATTGGGAATTATCGTTGTTATATGAAAATAAAAACTAATCGCATATTTTTGAATTTGATTTTGACAATGAATTGTTGAATCTCAAAAATTATTTTGTGGGAATTTTAGCATTTGCCAATACAGTTTATTATGTTCTTCCGAATTCTAATATCGATTCACAAATATCTTCGAAAAGAATGCATATTTTAAATATCATCTTTCGTTACATAGAAAATTATGTAAGACGGTTTTTAAAGATTTTGGACTTTAAAAAAGATGAACCAATTTTGATACCAATGCATATAACAGAAACTTTTGTGAATACAGAGAAGATAAAATCAATTAAGTGTGATGTGGAAGGTTTATTTAGTGATTCAAGCATTGACTATTATGAACGGAAATAATATGAATCGGAATTCATTGAGAAAGAGAGTGAGAAGCAATCGGCGGCAAGGTTTGCTTGATTCGAAGTCCAATGGAAAGGTATAATTTAATGAACACAGATCTAAGAATTTGATGAATATCAACAGAACTTACAAAGATATACATTTCATGAAATATCGTGGCAAATCTTTAAAAGGTTTTGGAATTCCCGTTGAAGTTATAATCAACAAAAACAACTAGTATCAGTTGGTTGTTTATAAATCTGTCTCGTAATGTTTATCTATGAAATCAAGGAATCGATGAGTTTCTATCCGTTGGTTTGTGAATACAATTTTTTTTATTTAAATAACTCATATCGCTAAAACATTTCTACGTGCCTTTGATTCTCAAATATAAGAAAAATATCATTAACATACCAATTATAAACAATAGGTTTCTCAAATTGGAAAGAAGTAATTATCTTTTCTAAGCTTGCTAAAAATATTGGTGACATAGTTAGTGCTATGAGTTCCCATTTATATTTGAAATTTTACGTACCGGGTCTTTTTTTCAATTTTTTTAGAATAATATTTTTATAGTTTTTGTATTTACAGCACTTTTATTTAGCTTCACCTCTCTGTTTCTTTATCGAGGAAATTTGCAATCGATTTTTACAAACTTTATTTACAAATTTTCAGTATTAATCTATTTTACTTAACAGACAATATAACTAGTGGTTAATTCTGACTACTCGCATCTGCACAGACGCGAATAGTCGAATTTTTGGGATTTTTATTGTAATTCATGTTTTCGATTGGTTCTGGAATTATGGTGGTTGTTTAAAGAAGTCGGTTTTCTGGGATTTTCGATTTCGATTTGAATTTCTTTTGCTGAACGTGGTTTGTTTCTGGAATTTTGATATTGAAAAATAAATCCTCTTCGAAGTCTTCTTATTTTAATTATGAATCAAACTGAAGTTAATGAACGTATTAAATGGTTTAACTTAAAGAACGGATACAGATTCATTTGTGTTGACAATAAAATTAATGATATAAACGTGTTTATATATTTTAAATATATTCCTGCTACAAATGCAACTCCAATAACTGACGGAGAAGTTCTTTTCGATATTCCCAAAGCTGACATAGGATCCATGACTTAAATTATGTTGGAGACACTTAATGCACCAATGATATATGTTGCAATTCAAGTAGTTTTTTCAATTTATGAAAGTTATGTGTTACCTCATGTTATTTGCGGAATCAATTTGGATGGAAAAGCTTCAACAGATGTTATGATAACGAAAACTAAACGCATACTAAAAAGAAAATAAAATATATTATTTTTGAAAAAACTTTATTAAAAACGTTAACTACCGCATCTCCTGCGACATGTTCAAAGTTTTCGTATTGTTAGTTACCAGTGTGTCCGCTAAGTCGGCTATTTTTCTACATAGGCCAACTGCAATTTCTGTATTTCTCTAGAGAAAAGTCAATATTTACTATTTCATTCACGGGCTATAGAGAATCTTACATATTAATTCATTCAAGATCCCAATCTGCCGTTAACATGTTAAACAACTATTATTTTTTAATTAAATGTGGACTACTTAAATTCATTAAGCATGATATGTTTTGTAGTAATTTATTTTTCTTTTTAGAAAGTTTTTCATAATTAAACAAATACTAATGCGTTCCTAAAAGTTTTTATTATTAAAACAGAAATTTAAAAATAAGAATTTTTAAAGTTTTAAATTTTAAATAATTAATTTATATTTTTCCATCTTTTTAATTAACCCATGCCGTACCAAGCCGGTCAAAATGACCGGCAAATCAATCAATCAATCAAAAAGTTTAAATAATTATTTTGATTATATTATTATAATTTAGTCGGTCAAAATGACCGGCTTGGTATGCGACGTTCTAAAATGGCTTAGTAAATGGCGGGTTAAAAGAATTTTGATTTGAGTCTTGTTATTTTAACACTTTGATACCCACATATGTCGTACATGTTTTGAACTGGAAGCCAAAGTTTAATTTCTTTCTACATTGTTTAAAATTTTTTTAGTCGAAATATTTATCTTATTTTAATCATTTAAAAAATATTATTATTATTACTCACGGATGACTATCGCGGTCTCATTTTGAAGAAAACGCACCAGTCACAAGTGACTGAGGTGGAAGTTAATGTACGTATTTTTGGTTATACATAATAAATAATAAAAATACAATTCCAAACGAGTGAATCTTACCCCTTTTTCCCCATATTTTCCAGGCAAGATTGACAATATTTTTCATAATAGTCCATTTGATCTTCTTGAAATTGGCGTTTCAAGCCCAATTGGTGAAAAATCTCTTTTAAATGTTTCATTTCTTCCTTCCTGTGACATCGATATGTTTTCAATGTCTTAATGTCTCTAGCAACCGAATTTAGAATATCCTTAAAAGATTTTATTTACAGAATGAAATTTAAATAAACAAACTTGATAGTCATCATCTGAACTCAGAATACCAGCACTTTCTAAACGAATCAGATTTGCACGAATATGTTTCCGTTTTTCGTCGAGACTGAAATTGAGTTCAGTAACATAAGAGCGAGTGTGTGATATTTTCTTTTTAGCGGGTGTCAGTGATCTATCCAATTGTAAACGGCTTTGTAACAACATTGTGTGTTTGGAATCTTCAAACCATTTTATAGGTCGGTTTAAAAATGTGACCAAAGAAATTGCTTTGGTAATATTTTTCGATTTTCCCTGAATTCCTACGGTAAAAAATGTTAATAAAATAGTTATCAATTAATAGAAAAAAGGTATTCAATAATAATTATATTGTATTATTATTTTGTAAATAGAACTAAATTGATTACCATTTAATTCCATGCAATTTAACACATCGACTATCATTCTTTTTGTATGAATATAAAGAGAATCTAATGCTAAATCGCCGTGAAATGGAATATTGAAGGATTTCTTTTCTTAAGAAAATTTATTGATGTCAAATGATATTTTAAAGTTACCTCTCGTATTTTCGATATTTCTTCCACCAGAGGAGCAGTGAAAATTGCGGTCACCGCTAGCTCCATTTGACTCAAACTGGTTTACGGCATGATATTCGTGTTTTGGGTATAATGTTAACCAAATATCAGTGTTTTCATTTGATCTGAAACCCGTAAAATCCTGATTTTTCCACAATTTTATATTTTGTTCATATAAAATAAAATTACTTTGTTAACTACTACTGACAAAGGATCTCCAAGATCATTTAGAAGTTCATGCAAAGGATCATTTGGTGAAGTTGCTATCGCATCTTGATATTGAATTAATAAATTTTGTGTGTCTCTGATTTCCTAGAAAGTAAGAATAATTTTATACTTTTAATTATTAATTTTGTTGAACTAATGCTTCGAAATGACCTGACACTTTTCAAATAGAATAAAAATGGTTTAAGTATTGCGAGATAAATCTAATATATTTATCGTTAAGGGAACGTTCGTAAATTATGTAACGCTAAGAATTCCACATTTAGGACAAGTGCGAGGTTTGATTTTTTCTTTGATACTTAGGCAACAGTTAGCATAGGGCATGTCAGCAACGTCGAATGCAAGACTTTGAAACATGTATATTTGAAATTCTCGTTTTCAACTGAAGTTATACCAATCATAGGCGAATAACCCAGTGATATTGGTGGTGGTAAAAATCAAGACTTAAGCACTTCTGGAAAACTTCCACGAAACAGTGAGCAGCATTTGGCATCGTTACACTTCACGATTTTAGTTATGTATTTGTATTGATCGATAAAATCAGCAACCGTTTCATAGCCAGCAATCACAACATTTGAAAAAACTTTACATAATTCTTCCCTGCGAATTTAAAGTTGTCATATTCTAAATCTATATCGATAATTTTTCCGTTCAAATCTAAGTGTGTGCCATAATTATCATGAGGTAAAATTAGTCCAACGAGGTGTTTAGAAAGTGGCGCCATTCTACGTTCAACTGAATTGAAAGCGCTTCGATGATTTGCATTTGTGGCAATAAATAATGCATCTAAACTTCTTTCAATAAAATGATGTATGGCGATTTCGATAGTTCTTTAATATGGTGGATTTTCATCTGGCCAACCATCAACTTTTCAACGTGTAGGATTTTTCAAAACTTTTAATGAAATGTAATAAATTGCCTCTGTTATTTGAAAATTTCTCTGTGTTACGTAAAAAAATCTTTAACTCCTTTCCCATGTAACTCTCCGTAACAAATTTCAAGACTCCCTCCCCTTAAGCGTTACGTAATTTAAATATGTTTACAAAATTTATAATATTATATATTTAGTATTTGTATGACTGTAATCGACAATAAAAAAAAAGAAAAAAAGAAAAAAAAAGAAAATCTGAAAGTGCTCAGCCTAGAGATTCAATACAGTAGGAATTAATCACTCCTAGTTATTTAGTCTTCTTTTAGTCTTTATAAGTCTCGTACTACAAGAAAATTAAAAATAAAATCCCAAAGTATTAAAATGCCATTTCTCTTACTTTTGCCACTTTAATTTTATAATTTTAGAAATTGAATTAATCAATAAAATATTTAATATTTTCACCATTAATATTTTTTCAGTTTCATTTATCTTTATTTCTGTTTTATGTAAAATTAAATATTGATCAATAATCTATAAAAGTGAAAATAAAGAAAAATCTGTAAGGTGATCTGTATTTTAATTTTTATTAACTATTAGTATGGTTTCGCTATTTGAAACAATTATTGCCAAAAGAACGTTTTAACAAAATACATTTTTGACATTTTCTTAAGTCGCAATATATTTTAAAGACCATTTTTAATTAAATATAATTGAACTAATAAAATTACTTTAATTGTCATTCTGATAACTGGTTTTGTTAAAGATGTTAAATCACTATATTGATCCATCTGAAAATTTTTCTCTGGGTTTTCAACCCGACAAACTTCTCGAAAATATTCTTTGAATTTTTCATGGCACTGTCTGATAAATGGATTTAAAACCTCAGCCAGGTGAGGACTTTCAAACCCAAAGCCCTTGTTTGCTGTTGCAAATTGCAATAATTTGGCTATAGATGCCAAATTTCTTCGCTTATCAGGTGGTAATACCTCGGCTACATTTCTGTCAAGCATATCAAAAGCATCTGGGGCTACAATTGCTGAGTTGATGTACCGATAATAAATGAGATTTCCTACAACCTTAAAATTTATCTTAATTCTAAATTGAAAATATTTATTATTTTTTCAATATTTTAAAGAATTATTTTGTTTCGTGACTTTAATATCAGAGTATTGTCATGTATTGTATGCGATATTAACTCAATCACGGTCCCAAATGAGGAATTTTTATTTAATAATAATTTATGATAATTTAAATATTCAAAATTTTAGAATAGGTGTTTATAAAATAATGTATTTCCTTTAATTTTATACCACTTGTGTTGGAATTACGCGCTAACGGACGTCTTGTGACCTTTGCAGCTCTATCAACAAATTATTAATTTTATAGTGACATACTTACTTATACATCTAATTCCGAAAGTTAACATTGTCTATAATATACGTTGGTGTGCACACCAAGTGAGGTGACTCACCATTTATGAGACAATGATTACTTAACTTCATTTTTGAAAAATGGTCTTCAGTTAATTTTTTTAATTTTAACTAAACTCTAAGACTTGAATTTTGATTTTATATAATTATGAGATCATTATTCAAGTTCTTAAATATTACTTTTAGCCAGCATTACAATTAGTAAGAGATAGTACATGGATAAAATAGTTTTTTTTAATTTAAGCCGAATTTTGTCATTTTCTGTAATATCAAATATTGATAATTTAAATTTCAGGTGTTTTTTAGGAATTTTGTGACATTTTATGAATTTATTTGGAATTATTTCAATAAAATGTAAGTTAGATATATTTTTAACAATAAATAAATAAAGTAATCACCGAAGACATTTATTTTTTTTAATACAAATAGTAAGATAGTACATGATAAAATAGTTTTTTTAATTTAAGCCGAATTTTGTCATTTTCTGTAATTCTATGAAAATATTAATTTCTTTTTAATTTAATGTTTTGTATTTTAATGAATAAATATTACATTGTCAGATCTTCACCTTGGCAAAAAGGTAGCGTTTCCAGAGAAATATCTGAAAATCTAAAGAAATATTAACTTCAAAAATATTTTATAAATAGATCTTACAATGTTTTATCGTCTTTTTTTACAGACCAAAGTAGAGTTGTCTGATTTTAGATAAAAAAGTTTTCCCCCATCATTTTTTAATATATTATAAATAATATTATGTTAACAATATGTTAATCAATGTTTAATTTCGGGAAAAAAACGCTATATTAATTTTGCATGCATTTTTTATTATGTGTTTTGTGTTGGTATGTTTAATTATTTTTCTGTCACTTTTTCGATTCCTATAATAAATATGTTAACTTTCGAAGCATCAAATTTTTACACACAGGTAAGTTTGTGTGTTCCTATAATATAAATTTATTGATTTTCTTTAGATTATAGACTATGTTAACTTTCAGAATTAGGTGTATATTTTAAAATAACATGCCAACTTGCTGCAAATTGCCCTGGATGGTTTCGCCATGCGCATATCTTAATTTATTGTCAGTGCAAGTGGTTAATGGAATTTAGTATGCTGGTATTAGAAGTAAAAAATATGTAACAAACAATCTATCAAAAATTATTATTGAATCCGAAGTAATGACGAAGAAATAGAAAAAATAGACGAAGTTTAACAATTAAATTTTTATTAATTTCTTATTTGAAATAGGAAGAATCGAAGGAATCTTTGAGGATAACTGGGAAATCTTTTGGAAAGCCTTATTTATTATAAAATGGAAAAATAGTTGAAAGCTGTTGTAAAATATAAAAATTTACATAGATTTCAACGCCATTTAAAATTTCGTTTGTTCTAAAAATAGAAAATTAGATATTAATGAATTTAGCAAAGGTTTCTAATGACCCTCACCTGATCACCTCCCAAAGGTTAGAGTCATTTGTTAATTATAATTATTCTGTATAGTTAATTCTTTTTAAAAAATTCGTATTACTTTTAATATGTCTTTTTCCGGACAATCTGGAAATTTTAAGCGTAAGCATTCATTAATAACTTTAGCCATATATCTCATAGAGTAAGGTAATCTTTCGGGGCTTTTCAAAAGAGCCCTTATAAATCGTTGACATGTTTGCTTTAATTGAGTCACACTTCTTTCAATGATCGTTCGGACTTCCGGATATTTCATTGCTGCTTGAGATGTTATATCATAAGGTAACCCACAAGGAGCACCACTATTAACTTCAAGTTCATTCACCCAACATTTATAAACTTCGACGGGACTTGTGTTGATTTTCAAAGTGTTGTCTTCAATAACAGATTTGATTAAGGGTTTTAAAATTGTTTTCAGACTTTCTTGAGCATGAGCCGTCCTACAGAGTCCAACAATTAATTTAACAACGAATGGGTTTGCAGACAAAAAATCATTAGGGTGATTATGAGTCTTCGAATTGATTTCACATTCTACGGCTCTTTTGAAAAGTCTCAATAAAAGGAATTCATCTCTATTGCTCGAACCGTAATTGTAAAGAGAGAAAATAACAGTTTCGACAAATTTGGTTTGTTGCAACTGAGGCATTTCGAAAACCAAATTTGCCAGGTAGTTAGGATTGGTTTGTAGTAAATAAAATAAATGTTGATAGGATTCAATTTTTTGACGGGTGGCCTTATTAATCATGTTGTGAAACAAAATGTCATTACTTGGTTCAATCAGATCATTATTTGCTTCCAAATATGATCGGAAATTTTTTAGATCCATGTTTTGATTCAAAACCTCTTGAAGAGAAATACGATTCCTTACTAACAAACCAATTTTCAGATCCATTTCTTTGATTTCATCTTCCAATAGCCGATTTTGTCGAATTGCGTTGGAGATTTGTTGCTTTAAAGTTTGGATTTCGATTTCTTCTTGATAGTCATTGAAACTGTTTTCAAGAAGATAAAGAAATCGCTTTATGACTTTGATAGAAGCATTGGAGTTTGTAATCAGTGCTCGATAGTCGCTTCGGATCCGGGAGGCTTTCCAATACGATTGTATTTTAATTATTTCGTTTTCGTGTAATTTGAATAGAATTGTGCGAGTCAAAAATCGCCTACGGTAGATTTTCATTCGCCAAACTGACTGAACAATAATAATCGCCGATATCCTGCTTCGATAATGAAGCATTGTTGATAAGAACCTTTTTCTTTGCAATATCATTCTGAAGCGTGATTGAACTTTTATAATTGTTTTTTCATTTGATTTAAAATATTTCCATCGGCAAAGTAGTTTGTCTCGCACTAGAAATCCTCTAATTATACTCTGTAGACGAATGACAAATTCTTCATTGGAAAGAAAGAGTAGTTCCCTTTTGAATTCTGAATTAACCATATCGATAATGGCTTGTAGTTCTTCTCGATTTAATAAACTCGCATCTTTAACCAGGGTAATGTTAGAACTTTCATCCGGTTTACTCCATAATAAACATCGGTCCTTTACATTGTAATAGAATGAAATTGGTCTATCTGGTAACCGGCACTGTATCCATCCTGATCCAGCCTGGCAGTCTTGTTCCGATAATTTGAATCTTCTAACTTCTAGCATTCTTTGCAAATAGATTTCTTTACAATCTCTAATAACATTAGATATGTAGAAATCTTTATTCGTTAAATAGTGATAGATTTCTACAGCATCTTGCTTATCCAAAGCTAGATTAATTGCCGTTAACTTAAGTCCTAACCGAGTCGCTTGCATTAAAATCTCGGTGGCAGCATTAATTCCAGTTTTCACATCCTCCAACCAAAGATCTTCAGAATTCTGAGATTTACGTTTGCGATTTCTTTCTAACTGTAGACAATAGAAATATAACTCCGACGATTCAGAACTTAATTTTGGGAATCCTAAACATGGTTCCAGTAGAATTGGCATTAAAGATTTGTGAGTCCCATGCTTGAGACAGCTGTTAACTTTTTCCAAACTAATCACTTTTTGGTTTTCAAACGTTGCACGACCGTTGCACTCTTCGACAATTGTTTGGATTTCAGAATGCGTGAGCAAAGGATTTTTATATTTTAACTTTGAATCACGAATTAATTTCATAGACTGAAGATAACAGTTTGCCAGAGCTGGATCGACATTCTCGAAATACGAATCTGTGAGCATTAGAGCATTGTACAACGGATCGCTTGAATTACAGTCAAGGGTTGAATTGACAGCAGCTACACATTGTAACACTTCAACTGCCGCCGATAATTCTTCATGAGTCAAATCGTCTTGCTTATCTTGCTTTGCCAATTGTAATTCAAAATGATACAAAGGCGCTGCATATTCTTTCAATCCTTGTGGAAGCATGGCATTTTCATCAGTCAAAGCTTTAAAGGTATCAACTGGATTGTTGAAATTGAGAAGAAAATTAATGTTTTGAATAGCGGTATTCATTTTCTTTTCTTGTTCGGCATATTCATTGCCTCTAAATATACAAGACTGGAGGATATTCTGAATAGTAACACATTCCACAGTTAGCTTGTTGTCACTATTCAACAGTTCCTTAAAGCGAACTAAATCATTCTCTAACATTATAAAGTACCAATCTCGGTTCACCGAATACAAATTCTTAAATCCAACATTTAGATCACTGAGAATTACCATAATTTCTTGAATACTTTGACTTTCAATTAATTTAATCAAATCTGCCAATTTATAATGCATTAAAGATGGATTTCTATACAAGTCTCTGATTTAATTCGGGTAGGATTAGTTGATCAAAAAATTAAAACAAATTTTCTACATTTTTCAAAGATATCCTATAATTGTAAAAACTCCATAACTTACATTAAATACATTTCTTCATCGGATATTTTATGTTTACCAAATGTCAATTTTCTTATTGATTGATATTTATATTGAAAAAGGTTTATTATTTATTGTAAAACTTATTTACTCTGATTCATCAGTGTATGAACATTTTTGGGCACCAACCATTATAGGAGAACTGAGGACACCTAGAATGCACCATTTCCAAATTCAATCTTCTATAAGCAGAAAAATGTGCATTCAGTTTGAGTTTAATATGTATTGGTGTATTTTCTATGCAACCACTACAAATACCTCGTGAATAATAGCCCCAAATTGTCTGCGTATAGTAGATTCAATTTAGAAATTGTGTATCATCGGGACGCTACAGGCAGGTCGATGTCGCATTTTTGGTTTTATAATGAATTTTAGTAGGATCTAGATGAACTCTAACTTCTTGTTTTCTAATCACTAAAAACCACAAACAATATTGAAACTTTATTTTAAAGCACAAATTTCACAATACTATCTATATTCTACCAAAATACTTTCACAGCACAGACTGCATAGGTTTTCTTAAGGGGAACTATCCTTTTTAATTCAATTGATAGTCGACACTCTTACACTCCTCTTTCTATAAACAAAGCAAGGTTTTCTCTAATTAATAATTGTTAAGTTATTATCACAATATAATGTTTATCTCATTAATCACATAAATATTATCCACATGTATATTTATTCTATATTTATTTGTTCCTATTATGTAATGTTTAAGTTTCAAAATCTTTAATGTTCGTCCATCTTCTAACAATTAGAACCACTAATCACATTTTAGCGGCATACTATAATATGACTAAGACAATTGTTATAGTTGGGCAAACATTGAATGGTCCAGAACGATAGGAATTAGGTTATAATAATTGATAAAAAATAAATAATTACTAAAAATAATAAATGGTTAAAAATAGAAATTTATATTTACTAAAAATAGAAATTTAGAATTTCTAAATATTAGAAAAATATATTTAAAGGAATTAGTTATTTATAAATAGTAATTTATTAATGCTAATAATATAAATTAGTTTAAAATGTTTTGTATAAATAGAAGGTCGAGAAAATTTATATTAATTTTATTTTATATATTAATTTTATCTGCATGACCGAATAAAAAAAGAGTTAAACAGTTGAGGAGTTAAAAAATGAAGAAAGACACTGACTAAATGAAATGTTAATAACAATTTGATAATCAATTGTTAATTGCCTTGAGAAAATGAATTTATTGTAAAATCAAACACGTCAGTGACGAACAGTATTCGCAGGTATACTAAAACCTCGGGACCAAATTGTATTAAAATTTCAGAGAAATTTGATAGAGCTAGACGCAGATAGTGATTCTGAGTACTGCAATCGTGATAGAATTTGGGAAGCCCTCGTGTTCTACTTTTCACCTAATTCAAATCTGAGGAGCCATTTAGATCCAGTTTTGATACTTTTAAATATGAGGACATAACCGATTATCTGTCTTTAAGAGTAATTGCGGCGGTAATTTTTGAGTTGCTTATAATCATATTTGTATTTAACTATTAGTTTATAATTTCAGATAAACTTGTACATTGTGTTGATTAAATAAAGTTTTAGATAAAGTTTGTCAAGAAATTGCCAATAAATATCTTCTGGAGCTTACTAAAGCTCATCTAATTGTTGAAGATACCTAAATAATAAAATTAAATAATTATTAAAGTGAGAAAATTGATTGGGAGAAAAGGATATAAAATAAAGAGTATATGGCTTCAGAATTCTGATAATCAGGTGCGAGGGAAGAAATAAAAAATGAAAAAGGAAATGGCAAAAAATCAATAAAATCAATAATTTTTATTTTTATTTTTAAATTTAAACTTTTTAATTATTTTTTGTTAATTTGCCTCCATGGTGGATTTGGGCATTTCCAGAATATTCCATCTTAAATTAAAGTTAATTTTTATTTTAGCATTGTTTTTTCTGCATTCGACATTGAATTTCTATTTTTAAAACCAATTTATTTATTTTTATTAACTTTCGATGATTTAAACGACTTTTATGATGGATGTCGCCATTTTATTTGGATTGTTCTGGTTTTATCTAGAATTTAGTATTTTACTATCTTTCGATTTCATTCGAGTTTCTTTTTTGTATTGTATCTTTTGTATTGTTTCTTTTTCTGTAATACTTCTTGCATTTGTTAGATTTTATTTTTAATTTCAATGTTTTTATTTTTTGTTAGTTTCTCCTAATTACTATTGTTTATTTGATGTTTTATCTTTTAATTTTGACTAAACTTATTGCTAGGTATGCATGTTGTGTACCACCACATTTTGTCACATTTATAAGATTTTGGGTCTAGATGTCAGTTCTAGCCCAACATTACAAAAGCTAACGTCCATATGTTATATCCGAATTCCTGAAATCCCCATAGAAAAGCTTCCTTCATATTTCATATTGTTGTTTTGAAATAGCAAATGTCAATTACCAAGTTATTTTCTTGCAAATGTTTCAATAGGCTTCGAAAATGAATAAATGTTTCTCTTTCAAAATTTTGAGAAAAAAGCACAATTTGTTTTTGAATAAAATGACTTCTTCCAACATCAAACAAATGTTATTTTTTCCCATATAGTTTACGATTAAGATTATTTTAATGATACAGAACATCTACCACATCAACAAACTTCTCAAGGATAACTGTTTTAATTTTTGATAATAAGGAAGCGAATCGTTTAAAACGCTTCTTATAGAAACCCAACGTATTTTATTATGGGGAAAAATATCTGCATATTCACTCCCAATTTCATCTAAAATTCTTTAAAGTGTCAATGATAAAGACTTATAGTTATTATTGTATTGACAATTTTGATGACCAATTCCATAACATTGAAATTTTCTTCAGGAAATTTATCTGAACAAAGCGTTTCTTGATGAATGATGCAATAGTAAACAAGTATCTCGTGATATATTTTGTCCTTCTAAATAAAACAAAACCTTCTCTTACTCCTTTCATACTTTTTCACCATCAGTTGAAATTGAAACATTTTTTATCAAGAGAAATATGATGTTTCTCCATGCATTCAATGACAGCATTTGCAATAACCTCGCCACGTGTTTGATCTTTCAGTGGCAATAATCCTAAATATTCTTTTTTAGGACCCGTAGAAAAAAATAAAACTTGCGCTGTATCATTTATGTTATAAGATTCATCAATAGCTATTGGCAACACTGAAACAAGTTTAAGATCTTCGATTTGCTTATAGTTTATATTCGAAGACATTTTGACTGTTCTGTCTTTTAAAGTTTTCGCAGAAAGTGGCAGCTTTTTAATTTTTTAAAGAATTTTTTCCTTGTTCTTGAAATTCTGGAATTGGTCATCGGATACATTTATAAAACAACTTTTCATTTATTCACTGTATGTGTATGGCTTGTTTTGAAATCTTTTGGCTGACAACTGTTGGGCTAGAACTGAATTCTAGACCCAAATCTTGAAAAAGTGATGAGATGTGGTCGTACATAACATGTACACCTAGCATTATGTTTAGTTAAATAAAATATGCAACATCAATTAAACAATAATAATTAAGAGTAAAAATAACAAAAAATAAAACTATTTAAAGTAAGAAATAAAATAAAATCAAATGCAAGAAGTATCACATGAAAATTGACTCAAACACAACAAAAAAACACAAAAATACAAAAACAAACTCGAATGAAGTTGAAAAACTGTAAAAAACCTAAAATAGAAGAAAATTCTAGACAAAACCCAGAACAATCCATAAAGATGGCGAAATCTAACATACAATAAAAGTTAACAAAAATAAATAATTTAGTTTAAAAAATAAAAATCCTAGAAAAGAATCCATAAAAAACGATTATAAAATAAAAATTAACTTTAATTTAATATGGAATGTTCTGGAAATGCCCAAATCCACCATGGAGGCAAATTAAACAAAATATAATTAAAATAAAATTTCAAAATAATAAACAAAAATTATGGCACAAAAATTGCCATTAAAATCGTTAAAAATCAAAAATAGAATATTCTAAAATTAAAAAGAATTCGAGTTTGTTTTAATGTATCAATGCACACACACGTACTCACACACAGAAAATAGGTATATATACCGCCACATTCTCGTCACAAGACACTCTTATGCCAAAATTATTAATTTTTTTTTGCCAATATATCTTTAATTGTCTGATCCTGAAATGCAATCAAACCATTAAAGTTAATTTGTGGTTATGTTATTATGAATGCTATATATGTCCTTTTTATGATCAAAATTTTAATAATTCATTTTAATTTTTGTTTTCTTATTCTATTTATGATTTTGTAAGAGTGCTTGACGTAGACGTGATCGAAAATTGCACGCGACATTAACCAGCCTTGCATCTATTTGATTAAAATTCGTACTCATTGGTGGGTCTGCAGCTCACAATGATCACAGGCCATTGCATGATATGTACTTATTCATATTTATACAAATCGTGGTCGTTGGAGGTCGTACCGACTTGGTAGTATAAGCTGCTAGGTTCGTCGATAAATGTCCCCTGGAACGGCGGAGTTCTCGGAACTCGTTATTGTCGTATCTATATAGTATATTATCGACGAACATACACCCTAGGGCTTGTCGTAGTGAGCACAGTATGGCCACGAAATCAACCAACTTTCTGTAAACGACTATTTGTTGCACTTATAATTTACATAGTAAAATCAACATTAAAAATCACATTTGTACAATACACTAGGACTCAATAAACGGAGGAAAGCTCCAGACGTAAAATAATCACAGTTTTTTTATTTTATTGACAAATGAATGTAGTCGGTTATATCTAAAATTCGTACAGTACTCTAAATCATACTAAGAATCGTATTGTGTATTTTTATGTCAAAATCCAAAATTGAAATTTGTGAATTTTTGTTATGACCTATCTTATAATACTGAAATTGAGGATATTTGATTAAAAACTTTGATTCGAAGTATTGTCACCGCAGCAGCACAGGATAAGCCTGAATGCTTACTATAAAGCATGTACCTGTATTATATTGATATTGATAGTACTCTTAAGGATTGAAGGTTAGAATATGTAGGAGATCCATCTAACTATATTTTCTTTTAATTTTTAGTGTTCAAACTCTTCGAGAATCTAAGAAAGGGCTAAGAACAAGGCCAGCAACAAGTCGAAAGCCTCCGGGCAAGCATCGCAAAGTTCAATGGATGGTGCAGAGAAATGGAACGCACTTGGTTTAACCCCAAAGATATGATGAAACGTATGAGGCAAATCGGGCTATTGCAACTTCAAAGTGTGCAGGACAAAACCGACATCCGCGCGCTAAAAATACAAGTTCGCGCAATGGAAACGCAACTAAACCAGAAGGCCATTGACGAGCATGTTGCTGCTGCAGCTCGCCCAATGTCCACGGAGCTGGCAGAAATCCATGCAGCTAAGCCAGGCAATTCCAAGTGCAAGAGGATAGGTCGGGATGGAAGGGAGCGCTTGAAGCGACTCCAGATGGCCGAACAGGAGCGCCCGGTTGAACCAAGATCATTGCAACCCAACTCATCTCACGAACAATGAGGTGTGGATGTAATTAGAATGTCAATAAATTTGTTGTAATTTTCTACCAGTATGTTGCATGTTGGTTTGATGCAGAGCTTTCCAACCGGTGTGTCGTGTGAACATAATGAAAAGCCACAGTCCCTTAATTTTATACACTTTTTAACGATTGTTAGACTGAAATACAATACACATATATAGTCCGTTGTGTTTTAGCTGCAAGAACGCTTGTTTACCCTATTTATTAGTTAATCGTTGGAATTCGATATTTATATTTAAATATGTTTCATTGTCTCTTGTATAACGGTTTACCATATGGTGTAAGTTGTATGACGTCTGGTTTTCTGGTAAAACTGATTTGCTGTGTCGCGAAATGATGGAAGTCTAAAAAGTGTGTCACAGGCATGAAAAGGTTTTAAAGGACTGGTTTGATGAGTTAGAAGGAATGAGTTAGGAGCTTGGGAAAATCATTAATTTAAGGGACCGGAACAAATCGGACACATATCTTCTATCGATAGTCCCGTGAAGCCAAAGAGTGCCCGACAATTATAATGCAGATAGTGCGCTCACTTTTTGTGAGCATTCACCCTCTTGATACAGTAACAACGTTGGACACTCAACGGGTATCGAGAGGAGGAGAAATTGTTATTGTATTCTGGGTTACGCTGGTAACCGCACGAATGGGTAAAATGTATGCTTACCTGTAACCCACCACAATAAAGATTGCAATATTAACATTGCTGCGAGATTTCATCCAAGAACTAAATACAGAACTTCATATTTTTGATTCGTCTAAATTTCTTCAACTGCTTTTTTAATCACATTACCAACGAGATTTTTAATGCCAAAAAATGAATGTTTAGTTGGAAAGTGGATCTCTAAATTTGACTTCTTGTTGTGTGTCAATTTTTAGTTGCAAATAATATAAGTCAGAGGACCATTAGAATTTTGTATAAACGCGAACTTTTCTGTCCATTCAACTTTAAATTCGCGGTTTTCATCTTCCATTTTCCTTTGCTTCTTCTTTATAGCCATGCTAACTAAAACATTTCATTTTATAACAACAGAAACTGTAACTAAAATTATAACAATCTACCTATTAAATTGATGCCAAAATAATTGTGAGATCTGCAGTTGGTTGAAAAATACGATATGCAGCCTAATGTACAAAGTACTCTCGTGAATTGCGTGAGACTTTTCGTCACACCAGGCACTCACAAGCATACCGATTTGTAACCGACTGGCGAAGCTGCACCTTGGTCGCTAAAAGCCGCGATTTGCCGACCACTGACCTAAGAGAATCTATAAATGTTATTGGATGGCAGACTATAAAAGAAAAACAAAGTTGGATTCGGGGAGAAAACTTGTAAATAAAAGAAATTCAAGTTTATAAACGAAGTCAAATGAGAAAATTAAAGTATTAAAGTATTAGATTAAAAAGACGAAGAAAACAAAATAAATACAAAAAACTTTAAAGGAAAAACAAAATTATAAAAGTAAAATGCAAAAATTATTATATCTATATTTATTTGATTTATGATATAAATATAAGACATTTCAAGTTGAATAAATAAATGAAATTCAATAAATTTTATCTAATTATTACTACTATGACTTAATACAGATAAGGAAAGCATTTTTTATTAAAAATCTTTAATGACATTCATAAATTTACATTTATTCACTTAAAAATGTTTTAGAGTTTTATTAAACTTTGTTTATATAAATAGTTAATTTAAATATTTTTTGAAGAAGAATGGATAATAATGCAAAAAGTAATGTACTGGTTGTTGGCGCTGGAGGTATTGGTTGCGAACTTCTAAAAAATCTAGTGATGTGGAATTTTAAAAAAATTACTGTGGTATGGTTTTTATTTAACTTTTTCGTAAGTATTTAATTATTTTCATAGATTGATTTAGATACTATAGATGTTAGTAATCTTAATCGACAATTTCTATTCCGTAAGGAAAATGTAGGAAAATCGAAAGCATTGGTTATTGTTATTATTGCATTAATAATTTGAATAAGTATTAGTTAGACTGCTAAAGAAAGTGTTTTGAAATTTAATCCTATTGTTAACATAGAAGCCATCCACGGAGATGTTATGAGGTGTAATTTATTATTATACTTTCATAATAAATATTGATGCTTTAGTGATAAATATAATGCAGAATTTTTCAAAACTTTTGATATTGTATTGAATGCATTAGACAACAAAGGTGCGTTTACTCTACAAACTTTTATTATTTTATTTTTACTCTAGCGGCAAGAAATTATGTTAATAGGATGTGCTTAAAATCCAACATTCCTTTAATTGAAGGTGGTACAATGGGCTATAGAGGACAAGTTCAAGTCATTTTGAAGGGAAAAACTGCTTGTTATGAATGTTATCCCAAACCTGCACAAAAACAGTACCCAGCTTGTACTATAAGAAATACACCATCCGAGCCAATTCATTGCGTTGTTTGGGCAAAATTTTTGTTTAAGTAATTACATTAACATCTCAATTAAAATTTAAAACGAATATAGTCAATTATTCGGTGAACCAGATGCCGACCAAGATGTTGTGCCAGATCAAAATGATCCAGAATTAACCAATGAAGCCAAAGAAAACGGAGACAAAACCGATACTGTTAAACTAAACATCCGATTAGCATGGAAAGTTTCTGAGAAATATGATCCCAGCTTATTACTGAAGATCTTATTTCACGATAACATCCGCGATTTATTGTCAATGAAAGCATTGTGGATGAAAAGTGAACGAGTGAAACCAGAAGTTCTCGACAAATCCTTAATCAATGTGGATATTGATGATTTCAGTATTGTTATAGGTATTGGTGTGTAATTATTCAAATAAATCGCTAGGTAATTTGATTTCGAGTGTTACCGGAGGTGTAAAGGATCAAGAGAAATTCTCTGTGAGAAATTGGTGCCAGGCTTTCAAAAATTCAGCCAATCAATTGTCAGAGAGGATGAGCCAATCCGACGCTGCGTTGATTTGGGATAAAGTAATTTATCAATACTGCTAATTTATGTCGCATATTTATTGGATATTAATTCATTTGGATAATAATATAGTGTGGATTTTTGACTATCCTTCCCCCACCCTACACAAACCCAATCCGACCCAGCTCATTTATGGAATAAATAACGACAATTTCCTAGTATCAATAACGGTTTGGAGTTTGAACAGGAAGTTCTGAAATTAACCTATAGGCAAGATTAACCCAATTATTGATTATTACGATTTTGCTGGAATCGGATTTAAAAATAATATTATTAGATAATTTTTATATAAAACAATTAAATGATGAAATAATTTATAAATTATTATAAAAATTGATTTATTATAATAAAAATAATAGAAATGACATTCATTAAAACACTAGTATAAAAATCGATAAAACTAAAACTGACCTAAGAAATTTCTTTATTAATTACAATTTTAAATCGTTTAAATTAAAATTAATATAAATAAAAATTTTAAATATTGAAATAACTTAATTAAAAATAATAATTAAAATTTTTAAATAATTCAAATATTAAAATATCTAATTTAAAATATATAATTTATTAAAATTAAAATTAAAAAATTTCTCAATTAATTAAATCAATTATTAATTAAAAAAATTATACTTAATTACAATTTTAAATTATCGTCGATTAAATGTCTTATTTAATTAAATTAAAATAAATAAAAATTATAATTAAAATAATAATTAATTAAAATTTAAATATTAAAATATCTAATTTATTAATTTAAAATAAATTTTAAAATCGATAAAATTATTTATATTTGCAATTAATATAATTAATTAATAAGTAATAAGAAATTAAAAAATTTCTTAATTAATTAAATTAAATCAATTATTAATTAAGAAATTATAATTAATTACAATTTTAAATTATCGTCGATTAAATGTGTCTTATTTAATTAAATTAAAATAAATAAAAATTATAAATATTAAAATAATAATTAATTAAAATTATTAGAATTTAAATATTAAAATATCTAATTTATATCTAATAATTTAAAATTAAAATAAATTTTAAAATCGATAAAACTAATTAAAAAAATTATACTTAATTACAATGTTAAATTATCGTCGATTAAATGTCTTATTTAATTAAATTAAAATAAATAAAAATTATAATTAAAATAATAATTAATTAAAATTTAAATATTAAAATATCTAATTTATTAATTTAAAATAAATTTTAAAATCGATAAAATTATTTATATTTGCAATTAATATAATTAATTAATAAGTAATAAGAAATTAAAAAATTTCTTAATTAATTAAATTAAATCAATTATTAATTAAGAAATTATAATTAATTACAATTTTAAATTATCGTCGATTAAATGTGTCTTATTTAATTAAATTAAAATAAATAAAAATTATAAATATTAAAATAATAATTAATTAAAATTATTAAAATTTAAATATTAAAATATCTAATTTATATCTAATTTTTTAAAATTAAAATAAATTTTAAAATCGATAAAATTATTTATATTTGCAATTAATATAATTAATTAACAAGTTATAATTAATTAAAAAATTTCTTAATTAATTAAATCAATTATTAAGAAATTATAATTAATTACAATTTTAAGTTATCGTCGATTAAATGTGTCTTATTTAAGTAAATTAAAATAAATATAAATAAAAATAATAAATATTAAAATAACCTAATTAAAAATAGTTAATTAAAATACATATTAAATAATAAAATATTTATCTATAAAAATAACTGTAAAAAAGATCATAGATTTTACAATGTATTTATAATTGCGACAGAAGACCTTCAAGCTCTTCTAAAGCACCACTAAATCCAAATTCTATTAGAGAACAAACGACTGAGATCGTTTTGGGAACATTCAATGCTCTTGCTGTGTATGTTGCTATCCAAACTGTTATGGCACTTCAGGAAGAACTACCTACATTGTTTTATATTCCGGATATGGCAGGGGTGGGCAAATACTTTTAAGCGTGAGCCAAAATGAAATTTTTAAAATGTCTTCCGTGCCAGAGAACTATACCGCGTACGTTGTGCACAGGCGATTGTTTTGGGTGGAGTTTTTTTCCTGCCCATGAAATTGTCTTACTTGAGTGTACATGCGAACAATTTGTGTCCAGTAAAATATGTCACCTAATTTTTAAAGAAATATGATGCATTATATTAAAATTTAATATAATGCATCATATAAATAAATAACAAAATAAAATCTGTCATTAACTGTTTTATTTAATGATTATTAATTTAATAATTCAATTAATAATCATTAAATAATACAGTTAATGACAGATTTTATTTTGTTATTTATTTATATCTTAACGATACAAAATATTTAATATTGATACATAGTTATTACATTTTTATGTTTATATTGCATTTTGTAAATAAAATAGTAAATAGAATTTTTAAAAGAAAAGACAAACATCAAACGTGAAATCTCAAATGTTCATTTGCTATGACTTCATAAAATTGGGATCCAAATCACTTGTAGCAATCCTTAATACCGAGTGTAGATTTTCGTCAGTAATTTGTGATCGATATTTATTTTTCGTGGATTTCAACAAAATAGCATAAAAGAGATTTAAAAAATTTCATCCGGGATTTTCAACGGGCCTGATAAAATAAGCAAAAGGGCCGAATACGGCCCGCGGGCCTGCTTTTGCCCACCCTTGGGATATGGTGTACCATTTTGCCAATCTATGAAGGGTATGCGTTACCTCATACAATTATCAGAGTGGATTTAATGAAAATTAAATGTTTTAGCACCAATGCAAATAGTGAACCTAAATATAACACAAAAATAAAAAAAAAATCTATTTCATTTGAGAAAATGATTTATTTTTGACCATTTCCTCACTGCACGTTATCCACCTGCGCTAGAAAATCTAGCAATTCTGTAAATCAAACCCGATGTGTTGAGTTGTCATTTATTGAGTTAAAATTGTTACAATACTTTGTCTAACTACAAAGGGAACACGATTCTGATTCTATAGTTCTCTAAAAACATTTCCCAGTCAAATCACATCAGCCATCCAATCTTGCCAAGGAATGCTAAATTAAAAAACTATTTAACTTCCAAATGAGAATAATAAACTTCAATATTTTCTCTTACTCTCTGTTCTATGATTCATTCATGCTATTAAGAATAGTTAAAGTTTTCTCTTTTAACATAACTCTTAATCACAGAGAATACATTTTCAATGGGATTAAACATAGGAGTCTAAGTATTCTTTTTTCACGAAGTTCATGCTTTTTCTAAATTTTTTCAAATTTACTGCGATAAGGTGCCTTGCCAATTACCATAGCAACTAGTTCACCATGTCTAACCATTGCTTGACTAATGCAGCTTTTCATTCACACGTTTGCATTTTCTTTGTTGAACGATTCTCTTCCTATTTCATTATAAATACATCTGATCGTGCTTATATAACCTATTAGTACCATTTGAAGCAGCTGCTAAAGTGGTGCATCTTATTCCATTCAATGATCTGCCCTGTGTTCTTGGAATATGAATGTTTAAATAAGTTTCATCTATAAACCAGAAATAGGTTTATTTTGGGATTAAAATTCCAAAATATTTTTCGACTTAATTACTTAAAATTTGAATTTGATTTTACCTACAATTTGAATTTTAGTTTTATTTAAAATTTGAATTTGTGTTTTACATAAAATTTGAATTTGAATTTGAGTTTTACCTACAATTTGAATTTTAATTTTGCTTAAAATTTGAATTTGTGTTTTACCTAAAATTTGAATTTGTGTTTTAGATAAAATTTGAATTTGAATTTGAGTTTTATTGAAATTTGAATTTGAACTTAAATTTAAATTTGAATTTTAGTTTTACTTAAAATTTGAGTTTAATTTTGCTTAAAATTTGAATTTGTGTTTTACATAAAATTTGAATTTGAATTTGAATTTGAATCTGAATTTTAATATCAGTTTTAATTACAGGGTTTTTCAAAATATTTAATCCTCTTTTCAAAATATTTAATCCTCTTTTCAAAATATTTAATCCTTTCAAAAAATTTAATCTTATTTAATCTTATTTAATTTAATCCTATTTCGAAATATTAAATCATATTTTCGGAATCAATGTGAGGCAAAAAAAAATTCGTAAATAATCAAGAATATAAGACTATATTTTATTTAATTAAAAATCTTCCTCTCTTAATGCCTTGGCGATAAAAGAAAGCATATGATCATAATAAGAAATGCAATTTCTTGCCGATATTTCATCATGGACAGTTCTAATGGAGTCATATAACTCCTCAACAGACATACAATTTCTCGCCTTAATTAGCCCCTTCCATACTGAAAATAGCTCTTCAATCGGATTTAGTTGGGGACTATAAGGAGGAAGAAAAATTAAAGAATGACCAGATTTTTCAATTAAAGATCTTACTCCTATAACCTTATGCATAGAGCAATTATCCATTATAAAAATCCTATTCTCTAGCCCATTTATTTCGAATCTTGTGATCAAATTATTAATAAAAGATTGATAGTCAATACCATTATACGCATGATCCTGTATTTCGAAGTGAAAAATTCCTTGTCTTGTGATTGCTGCCGATATCGAATAATTTTTAGATCTGATGGATCTCACGGTTTTTTTTTGGAGTTGTCCCAATTAAACTCCTCCCATATGATCTTCTCATGCTACAATTGACGCCCATCTCATCCAAGAAGACCACGTTATCAATGCTTAAAAGCATAAACTGTGAGGCATACTCCTTTCTTCTTGCAATATTCGCAGTGTTGTTTCTTGCTTCGGGAATCAAGGAGAGTCTTTTAAAAGTATATGAAAAATTATCGATAGCTCTAAATATTGATGAAACCGACGCCGAAATATTTAAATCGTGCTCCAGCGCTGTCTTAATATTTTTTAAAGTTATCGAAACATCCTCACCTATCTTTTCTTTAATTAATGAAATTGCAGGAAGGCTCAGTACTTTCTACCCGCCTTTGATTTTTCCGAATCAATTTTGCTGGTGGTTTTGAATTTTCTCAGAACAGATACCACTGTTTTATACTTGAGCTCTAAATCCTTTGAAATTTGAATTGCTGTCTTTCCCGCTTCATATGAATATAAATTTGAATTTTAGTTTTTAAAATTTGAATTTGAATATAAATATGAATTTGAGTTTTACCTAAAATTTGAATTTGAATTTGTGTATTTCAGCGAGTATCAGAGAGAATTGTTTTTCAAATTGAAAAGTAAAATTTTTCTGAGTTCCGCTAATGTAATTCGGCAGTTTCTTTTGACCATTTCAGTGAAAAAATCTAAATAAATTTCAGTAATTTTTAAAATTTTTCCTAGTCGTTTGTCTAAGATTTCTCCTTTCGACATTTTGTTGATTGTGGAATATTAAACGTGCGTGCAAGTTCTCTCCAGTCACCATTCACGTTGGACATGACAAGCAATTACTTTTTTTAGATTCTTTATAATTTTTTGAATTTTTGTAGACATTTTTGTGACCTTTCAATTGTACTATTAAAATTACAATAAATTTAATTTAATTTTAAACGATTTATTGAAAACACAAGGCTTATTTTTCTTAATTTAATATGATAATTTTAAAAGTGATCGTATTGAAGTTTACTAACCACACACTTACAAAGTTACAAAACTTTCTATTTGTATATTTATTATCTATTATGAAAAATGTTTTCGGATCTTTATGGTGTATTGGAATTAGGATGATGTCGTAGCCATGGATTTTGTTGCAGCAGCAGCCAATATTCGAATGCATGTATTTCATATATTACCGATGTTAACTAGGTTCGAAATAAAATCCATGGCTGGGAATATTATCCCAGCCATAGCGACAACTAATGCTATGATTGCGGGAATATCTGTGTTACACGCTTATAAAATTTTAAATGGCCAAGCTGACGTAAGTTTTATATTTTATATATATTTCGTTAATTATTTTTCAATATATTCTGTATTATCAGTAAATTCATTGTTAATTGAAAATTCTAATAGGCCGTGAGTAATAACTTGAAATTTTATTATTCAACGCGCGGGAGATTCGAGAATAACTTTAACTTTTATCGCTAATGTAAAAAATATAAAATTTTAAAATAACTCAATATTAATTAATTTTATAATGGATTTATAATAAATTCGTAATTTAATTATATTTCAATCAATATGTTAATTGTAAATATATAATAAATGGATTTATTGATATATCAATCTCAAATAATCCATTATACGATATATGATCACATCAATTTGGATTCACTGGAAAATATTATTATTGTATTAATAATATGAATATAATTGATGACATAATTTCACCTGGTAATCGATCCGTTTAATTAAAAATTTTTATTATTTAAAAAAAAATTATATCTATTTTACAAAATATTGGAAGTCTTAATGTTAAAATTAATTAGGAAAATAATTCTATTAGTTAAAATTATCATTAATAATCAATCGATATGTGGAAATAATATTAATTGAGAACATGCCATTATAATTTCAAAATTGACTTTACTTATACGTAATTTATTTAATAGTGGATTAATTGTAAATGGATTGTAATAAAATTAATTGTAATTTAATCGATAAGTTTATTAATTATAAATATAGAATAAATTTAACTTATTGATTTATAATTATTCAATTATATAAATTCACATATTGTGTTGATTTTTTTTAATTAAAAACAATTGAATGATTACGTATATTTAAAAGAGTTGTATAATATAGCTTGACCAATCGATAGATGAGATCGGTACAATAATATTACACATTTTGAATATATCAGATTTGATCCAATTTGACCTTTTCTTTTCTTATTTAAGTATTCTTAATATTAATAAATTAAATGATTCCTCTTAACCTCCTCTCGTTTCCTTTTCATACCCGAGACAAATTGATTTTCTAATAATCTAGACTATTCAGAATATTCAGCTTTTATTAATCATGGTTTATGAAGTTTGTTTATTTATCAGAAATATCTTTTAAATTATTGATTAATAACCTTTCCATACATCATGTCATTCGCCATTATATTTCTTTGCCTAACCATTTTCCAGATTTTATTTCAAATTATTAATTATTGATTTTCTAAAATTTCCTCGACGCTCAATTATGCAGATTTCGACAAATCTGTTCCAACTATATTTTCTAACAATTTTATCGCCCATCAATTTTTAAACTTTCTATTTCATCTGGCTTTCATTCAATTTTTATTTTAAAATAATTATAATTTACAACAATAAAACTTGTTTATGATAGGTGGAAAAGGATTCTTTGTAATGCTGGGTTTCATTGATGTTAAACTAACAAAGAAAAAATAATTACATGAAAATTTCTTTATTTTCAATTCTATACAAAAATCGCAAATTCACAATCACACCTTACCTTACCCTAATCAGCTACATAATACCCCTTTCAGCCATCCAGTACTATACCGTACAAGGAAGGGAAAATTGAAAAAAATAATAAGCGTTCTAAAATCGTCTAAAAAGTGAATTTTCATATTATTTTTTCGGATAGACATTTTTTTCTCATTGTCATAGTAAATATAACGAATAAACAGTTCATACGTTCTTCAAAGTTTATGTATCCCGACATACAATCACACATACTTTCATTTTTATATATTAGATTCATCTATATTTTTAACTATCACTTGTTTCTAGTTTCCTTGTATTATTATCTTACAATTAATTTTTGTATCTATTCTTTAATTCCTGATCAAGTTACTTATTCAACATCAATAAAAATAATAAATATGCATTTATAAATATTATTATTTACACTTTACTGATTCTGTCTTTATAGAAATGTTCCAAAAAATTCATAACAAAACAAGTTAATTAAAGTTTTATAATTCTGGGAATTCCCCCATAAATAGTAATTACGAATGCGGCAAGTAAAACATTACCAAAAAACAACAATTATAAAGAATTATTTTTTCTATTTCAAAATTTTACAAAACAGACCTATGTGTATTATTATTCTTTTTATTTATTAATTAATATCATTATTTATAATTTTTATTAATTATTTTTTTTTGTAATTTTATTTTTTTATTATTTATTATATTTATCATTTTTATTAATTTTTCTATTTATTATTAATTATTATTATTTTGTTACTATTATTTTTTAGAAATAATTTTAAAAATAAAATGAAAATTAAATAAAAAAATCTACTCAAACATTTATTAAATCTACCAAAAAATTTTGAATTATTTAGCCGAAAGATTTTGAATTTTGAAGGAAATAAAGACAGTATAAATGGGCGATAATTAGAGTTGTTGCATTACTAACAGTAATATAAATGTGTATTTTCATTGTTAGGCTTCTAAAGATTTTTGTAAAATTAGATTTCTAATTTAATTAATTCGCGTTCTTTTCATTCAATAATCATTCACTTTCTGAACTGACATAAGCAGAATTTTCAACAGCAGTAGAGCCATTCATTGTAATGTGAGATGACATTAGAAGTTTAGCGAAATTAGAAAAGTGCCAATTCCAAGTTAGTTAAAACGTCTTTCTTAACCCTATTAACACTAGGTCGTGACTTTGAATCACATTTTGTTTTAATTACTAGATATTATACACAAATACATTGATGTTTCCAAATGATAACAATGTATGTATTCTATCATTTATAAATTCTTCGCAAAAAATCTAAAAATAATTGTTGTCTAGATGCATTTTTGTTGTTTTTCAATGATAATGTTATCAATATAATCCTTAAATTCAACCTGGTAATAATAGGGTTAATATTAATAATAATAATAATAATAATAATAATAATAATAATAATAATAATAATAATAATAATAAAATGATAATTTAAGCCTTTTGCTGCAAATAATGTATTTAGTGAAAAAAATTTCGACTATAAGATAGTCCTTGTCAATCTATCTTATAGTCGAAAATTTTTTCATTAAATACATTATTTGCAGCAAAAGGCTTAAATTATCATTTTATTGTTTTAAATAAATGCTGCTACCAAGAAATCATCATTTTATACTACTACTACTACTACTACTACTAATAATAATAATAATAATAGAATTTTTTGGTAGATTTTGAATTAAGCCCTTTTTGGGTATTTTTTAATTTTCACTTGATTTTAAAATAAACATTCAGTGATAATGGCCAGGCAAAACTTTCAATAAACTTTTATATTAAACAGAAATTGGTGTCAACTGCAAACTCAGTTTCCAATTCGAAAGATCTAGTATTTCTTGCCTCGATATAAAATGAAAATTTATTCTATTTTTTGAATAAAAATATTTTTCATTCTATTGCCCGATTATTATCACTGAAGAATTTTGATTTTAAAATCAAACAGCGAAACAAGTATTCGATAAATTAATAATTTTTTTCACGTTATTATTTTTTTATGTACATTTGTTTAAAATACTTCTTAAAAACTTAAAAGCTGTAGAATTATGGCATTTAATATTTCTGATCGAAAATTTTAGTGACTTGTCTATGCTGTGATGGTTACTGATGGTTACTAATTTTTGAATAAATATATTGATTTATTTTATTTTTTGAATAAATATATTGATTTACTCTATTTTTGAATTAAATATATTGATTTATTCTATTTTTTGAATTAAATATTGATTTATTCTATTTTTTGAAATGCCCATATTTTTATTTATTATTAATTTTTCTATTGTAATTTTTATTATTATTATTATTATTATTATTATTATTATTATTATTATTATTATTATTATTATTATTATTATTATTATTATTATTATTATTATTATTATTATTATTATTATTATTATTATTGAAAATTTTAGAAATGTCTAGATGTTATGGTGTCTGATTTTGTATCAGCACGTGGTAAAATAGTACAATCCGCTCAACCACTTCCTCCGGTTAAGGATTGTTACGTTTGTTCGAAAAAATTAGAATTGACTCTATTATGTAAAAGTCCTAATGTTATTAGTCTGAAATTGCTGAAAGTGGAAATTTTGGAAAATCATCTCAAAATGTTAGCCCCTAATGTTAGCATCCAAAACAAGTCCAGCGTTATTATTGATGGGGACGATGATGAGATAGATGAGGGTAACAATGGCAAGGATTCATGACACTTACTTCCCTTAATTATAGTTTATTTCAAGAAAACTCTTGATCAATTCGATGTTGTAAATGGAACTGTATTTAGATGTAGTGATTTCCTACAGAATTACGAGTTTGTTATTGAGATTAAAGTTGATTCGGAACTGCAAAATGATTATGAAATCCTAGGAGATGTAGAACATGTAATATCTTCGGCAGTTTCTGATTCAGATAGGAATGGTGATTTAAATAGCCCGCCAAATAGCATAGATGATACTGGTATTGTTTTGGACATTATTGATTTAAGGATTTTTATTCATAATTTGATTGGTTACAGAAAATTTAAACGATTTAGTAGCCAATGATTCTAGTTATCGTAAAAGAAAACATGAAGATTCAATGGAGCATGAATTGAAGCATAAAATTGCTAAAATGGATTCACAGGTCGATGTCGACGATGATGACGATGATGATGACCTTATAATGTTGGAATGATAAAAGTTCATATATATATAGTGCATTTAAATTTATGATGTTGTAATGATAAATATATTTTTTACTTATGTTTTATTTTACTTTAATATAATGTTACTATTTTTAGTAATTTAATATTACTATTTTTAGTAATTAAATATATTACTATTTTTAGAAGTACATTTTTGTGATTTATAATTGCTATTTTTAGTAATTTAATATTATTTAATATTGGCAAAAATACGTATGTTTAGTAATTAGATAAGACAGAAGTCGGTTGTACCAAACTGTTCTAAGGGTGTTTCAAAGTAACAAAGCTGGATCTAAAAACTGCACTGACCTTTATAGGTGCAGGAAAAAATGAGAGAGGCTACTACTTTCTATAATTCCATTACTGAAACTTAAATGAGTATTAGAGTAAAAAGATTACTGATAATCAAGTCACTGAACATCAACATCAGGGTGTTCTACGTTAGATACTGATTAACTGTGAACACACTACTGATAAATGTAAAATTATTACATTAGGATCAATTCTTCATAGATAACTAATATTCCCTGCCAACAAGTTAATATATATTTTTCTTTCATTAAAGTAGAACAAACTTCATAACATTTAGAAATATGTCGCCAAAAACTATACTGAATCCTGAAACAATTATAGTGGACAGAGTCAATGGTACGGAGTTTTTGGCGGTTGGAATTTATCTAGTTCAGTCCTGAAAGTGTAAATAAGATGCAAGAAAATGAGAAAGGAGAATTACTCTAGAAAGATCGAAGAGATAAAAACAACTAATGGTGAAGCACCTCAAATTAGTTCAAGATTAAAAAAGAAATATGAATTTATTACGGGCAAAAATTTAGATTAAAAACCTAAATGGCAGAAACCACCGTCAACTGAGAATAGATGTTTGCAATGGAATCAAACAGGTTGTCATTCTTAAAAGAAACAAATAAAATGCTTTCGATGCAACCAATTTGGGCACATTCAAAGATTTAAATTATTGAAAACGAACGAATTAATGGAAATTATGGGAATTACAAAAAATAGATTTCGAGCATTGGAAAAATAATTAATGAAAGTATGCCCACTGACTCACTTCCCCCGCAGAAAAAAATTTTAAAAAATTTTCAAGGTCAAATTTTAAACAAAGACAATGAATCATCCAATGATTCATTAATAAAAGATTATTAAGTAAGCCAGCGGTCAGAAACTTTTTGATTCAAGGTCGTATGACTTCTTCTTCTTCTTCTTCTTCTTCTTCTTCTTCTTCTTCTTCTTCTTCTTCTTCTTCTTCTTCTTATTATTATTATTATTATTATTATTATTATTATTATTATTATTATTATTATTATTATTATTATTATTATTATTATTATTATTATTATTATTATTATTATTATTATTATTATTATTATTATTATTATTATTATTAATTCATTACTATTATATTACTATTATTATTATCGTTTATTTTAAACTAAGAGTTCGTGGTGAATGGTTATATTTATTAGAAAATCGAATTTATCGAGAAGTGATACCAGTGGATTAACCGAAAGAGATAATAAACAAATTTCATTCAAATTGGGACATGTTGGAATTGAAAAATCTTTCAGAGCAATTAAAAACGAATACTTTTGGCCAGATATACTAACACATACGAAAGAAAGTATATTGACATGCAAAGCTTATCAAAAGTTGAAAGAAAAAAATCGGGGGAATAAAAGTATCACTCCAAAATATGGTAATAACTAAACCATTTCAAATGATAACAATTGATATTACATTGAAAGCTCATTGAAACAAATATATTTTGGTAATTATTGACTACTTCTCAAAATATTCCTTATTCCTATTAGAGATAGTGTTGAGGTTTTAAAAGTAAATTTTTAAATTATATAGTTCAGATTAAAAGGAAAGCTGAAATTGAATGGCGGTCAAGCAGAGAACCAATGGCAAAGAAAGATATGATAAAAATAGAACTATAAAAGGGTACAATCAGACATGAAATAGGAAAATGCGCAAACCTGAGGAAGTGGAGTAAAGTGAAAAGTTATCGAAATTGAAGCTGGAAAACGGGAGAAGGGTAGATTAGGGGATGATGAAGAAGACGGTGAGCAAGAAATTGTTAGAAAATGTGTAGAAAGGGTCGTAAAACAGACAACTGTGGAAAAACGTAAAATATTAATTAATTAATTAATTGGCTAATGGGAAACCCGAGCTAATGGAAAGCCCGAGCCAATGGAGAACCCGAGTGATGAAGAAAACCCGAACTAATGGAAAGCCCGAGCCAATGGAGAACCCGAGTGATGAAGAAAACCCGAACACGGCAATTTGGAAGAGTAAACAAACGAGGAATTCAGAGGGCAATTATCCAAACAACCGGATAAACGAGGGTAAACAAAAGAAGGGAAATTACGAAGAGGGTCAACGGAAATAGCCAATTAGGGAATGATAACTAAAGAAGTCAAAACCAATTAGGTCAAAAATAGGGCAATTACAACGATTATGGGACTATATAAGGAATCTCAAAATTCACATAATCTGCGGTAGCCTGTTGGGAAGAATAAATAGACGCTAGGATTTCGAGAAATAAAATAAAAGAAGAAAAGAATTATAAGAGGAATCGAGGAGTCGGAAAGGAATATTAAAAGAGTTCAAATCAGAGAGCGGACTCAAGCAAAAAGGTGAAACTTAATTTTAAATAGTACAAGATTGAGAGCTTCAGAGCGGAGTCCGATCTGAAATTGTGTGAGAATTGTGATTAACCAACAATGTGATTAATTGTTGAGATTTGTGAATTTTCATAAAACAAATATACATTGGGAGTTTGTGTTTATTGATTTTGGAACACGTGGAGTCAGAGTAACCAACGGTTGATTTTGATATCATAAAACCCAACAATAATACTGTTGAAATAGTCGATATATCAATTTTGTAACAGTGGATTACTAAATTTGGTTGTCCAGATTATGCGCATTCAGAATATGGATCAAATTTTAGAAGCAAGCTTATAAGAGTATTCAACGTAACCATCGAAACTAAGGAAAACTTTTCATCGCCATATTATCCACAATGTAATGGATTAATACAGAGATTATTCCGAACAACTAAATCTATGATTTTGAGTGTTATAAAAGAAAGACGATATAAAGCTTGGGATGATATTTCTAAATATTATGGACCATTTTAGGTAGAATCAGTGATAAATCAGTGGACTTATTCTTTACGAGATAATAGAGGAAAAGTTATTCATAGGAACTACAATCAAATAAAAAGAATTCCGGGTGATACAGAGACTCTCCACAATCGAAATACAAGTATTCGAGCAAGGAACCAAATGCACCGTTATGCAGTTCGTTTAACTAGAAATGATGACCTTGTAATTTAATATATCAAACTTGTGATTGGCCTTCTCGAACATGATATAATCATGTTGAAATATCCTTGCATATTTATAAATTAATTTGTCTTGGAATAAATTAGTAGTTGATTTATACTTTATTTTTTACATTATACTGTAACATTACAAAATTGAAACTATTTTAATCAATTAATATATTTTTCCCCAGTTAATATATTCCCTTTTATATTCCCTTTTCCCCTTTATTAATTATATTCCCCAATTAATAATCTAACTCTTACCTCAAACGATACTTTTTATTACTGATTTATAAATTTTAAAGTAAATATGTGTTAATTCTAAACGAATTATTTTTTGGTTAATCAAAAATAAATTTCCAGTTTTATCGATATAAAACTCATTATTTCATAATTAAAAAAAATTATACTCTTAATTAGGAAGTTGTTTATATTTCTATAAAAAATATTTAATGTTTAAATTTATCAAAAACATTATAATATTTAAGAACGCTTTTAAATACTGAAATAAATACTGAGATAATGTAGATTTATATTTGTTTGTTATCTCAAAACTAGTAAATGTTTTCTATCTTAAGTTGATGATATACAATTTTAAAGTGTTCCATAGGTGTTTTGAATTATTTACGAATTAAAAATCTTAACATTTATTTTATTTATTTATTTAAAGACATTTAGAAAAATTATATAAATGATTCGAAAAAGACTTATGACTGAAATTAATCTTGCATCCTTCAAGTTCCAAGAATCTTATCACTATATTCAATATAGTGAAGTTAGTTTCTTTTTTATTGATATCAAAGTTTTTCATGTTCATTTATTGATATTTAAAATGAATCTTTTTATAAAATCATGTTCATTTCTTATATATAAATTAAAATTAGTCTATGGCATCTTTTAGGACGAGTTGATTATGATAAAAATTGTTTAAAAAGTCAATTTTGATTTTAAATGCTTCATGAACAATGCTCACCAAATATTAATGGGAGTTTATTTAGTTTTGTCTTTTACTATAAGATATTGACAAAAATAATTGCCGAGTTAATATAAATAGGGCATAAATAATCTGAAATGTATTATCATTTGTTAATATATTTTGTTCTCTTCAAGTTTGATTGATTTTTTTCAAATTCTGCTGTATGGAGCGAATAAATAATTCCACAGCTTTTTCAAAGTTTTATATATTTGTAGATTAAGTATTTTTGATTTCATTTATCCACATTTAGTTTTCGACTAAAGACCAATGTTTTCTATTTAAATACATATTGGTGACAAAATCTTTAAAATATATTGATCAATTTGACTTGTTAAAAGTTCATATAAATGGAGATAATAACTACAATACAGTGAAAAATTTAATAATAAAAATTATGTTGTTTGGTGTGGCTAGAAATTATTATTACCCAACTACAACGATTTAAAAAATTTCGGATTTCAAGAAGCAATTATCCAAAGAGGAAACAAGTAAAATCTGCGACTTGATTTTCGATTGACAATATTGAAACGAAATGTTTTATTTATAATCATAAAAGAAGAGTATAAAAAATTAAAATATAGTCATTTAATTTTTGCGAATACAAATTAAAATTTGAAAAGAACTATTTTAAATTTGAGAGTTTTTATAGAGTTTTCGAAGGTTTTAGGAATTTCGATAAAGTAACTGGCTTTGGATTGTGGTTCTGGGTTTTAAAATATAAAGGTTATTTTCGAAATATTTTGGGAAAATCTCTTAATATTGAAAAATCGAATCAGAAGCTAAATAATTCAAAGATTAAAAGATCAAAATTATCAAATTGACTTTCAAACTATTTTTCTTTAAACAGATTGTAAAAGACTATTTCATAGTTGAAAATTCTCATTTTTTTGTTTTTAGTAAACTTTCAACAAAGGCTTTTTTTTTAATTGATGCTACTACTAGAAGTGACACCTCAACGCAATAAAAACGACCGAAAATGCATTATCAATATTAAAATACTTGAAAAAACTCATGGAAAAATATTATTAACAAATCAAATTATTTTGAAGTCATTTATGCATGTATTACATGAAGAGGTTAACGAATATAAAGAAATACTGAAAAATGAAAAAGAGAGATGAAAAGGATCTAAAATTTTTAAAATATAATAAAAATTTATTTTAATTCATCGAATATTTGAAACTTTGGTTTCCACAATGTTTTTAGTGTTTCAGTAGTGGGGATATATCCCTCACGACCACAGGCCTCCCACTGTTTTCATGTTTTATGGCTATTTTACCCCAAAAAACGTACAAAAAAACACTAAAAACCCTTAAAAACGCACATTTTTTATTTTGCTCTATTTCGCAAAATTTAAAAAATATGGATTTAAGTCTACAAAACGGAGAAAAATGCCGATAAAGCTATGAAAAGCGTATATCGGCCTGCGGTCGTGAGGGATATATCCCCACTACTCGGAGGAACTATAGGTCTTGGTGAATACATTACTGGTGAATCCTATCTTGCGAATGCGGTCTTGGTGAATACAGGTCTTGGTGCTACGGTCTTGGTGATTGCTGGTCTTGGTGATTGCTGGTCTTGGTGATAAATAAAATAAAAAAATAAAAAAATAAAAAATAAAAATATAAAAAAATAAAAAATTAAAAAAATAAAAATATAAAAATAGAAAACATAGGATCCAGTAAAAAATTTATTCTAAAAATGAACTGTAATATTTGCAATAAAGTTTTTAAAAATAAAACAGGATTAATTTCCACTGTAAGTCGAAGGCTCACTTACTAAAAGAAAATAATCTTAATGACACAAATTCAAAACTCTGTCCTAAATGTAAAGGAAGATATCTACATTCAGGATATAATAAACATTTTGAAAATTGTATCGGGAGACTTAGAGAAGTATTTACATGCCCTCATTGCAACTTTTCAACAAAAATAAATTTCTACTATTTAAAACATTTAAAAGAACATATAAAAGAAAATCCCGAGGATGAGGAATGTTATTCAGAAGGAGAACCTGATCATGTTGAAAGAGAAAAATACAACTGGGATAATTTTAATCATATAGATGAATTTAAATTAAAAATTAATGGACCTGCAACCCCTGGAGAATATATAAAGAGAAATAAAAAAAATATAAAAGATTCTTTCTGTGAGGCTTTAAAAAATTATAAACCGACAAGGTATAATGTTATAAAATATAAAATCACAATAAAAGCAAAATACTGGAGAGCCCAAGGAGCCCAAGAAGACACAATTCCTTTAGATGTTGAAATCCCAATGCCTTTTAAATATTTATTTTCAACTAGAGGATTTAATAAAAGCATCAAAGAAATAATTCAAGCAGTCGAAGCAAAACAAGAAGAGATTGAAAATGAATTAGGAGATTCAAACTTAGTATTTCAATCCTTCCAATCTTTAGTGATTGATTATTGGAGGGGATTACCACCTAATCCTAAATCCTATATTCCTACACCCTTTAAATCTAAAAATGTTATAAATGTGCAGAATAAGGATAACAAATGTTTCATGTGGTCAATACTTGCACATTTACATCCTCAAACCGAAAACCCCCAAAGAGTTTCAAAATACAAAGAATATGAAAATGAATTAATATTCCCAAGAGGACCGGAAGGCCAAGGAGGATTCATGCATCCAATGAAACTAGAAGATATTCCAGAATTTGAAAAACTAAATAATCTTAAACTTAATATTTATGAACATGTTAAAGGATGGGGACGTGGATGCAGAGATATTATTCCAATTTATATTTCTGATTATGAAATACAAGGCTATGAAGTACAAGAAGGCGATAGCACGAGGGAGATATATCTTTTAATCTTGGAACATGAAAATAATCAACATTATATTTTAATAAAAAACTTTCAAGCTTTTACATCTCCAGAGAATCCAACTAGTGGAGGAGGAACATGTAAAAGATGTCTTCATTATTCAACAACTGAAAACTCCATGATTAAGCATGCAAGATTTTGTGAAAAGGATTCACCAGCTTTAATTAGAATGCCTACAGATCCCAGGATGTATTTTAAAAACTTTTCAAATTTATTACAAACATTAGGAGTAATTTACGGAGACTTTGAATCTATAAATCATAAACAAGATCTAGTCAAGCAATATTTAAAAATAATAGAAAAATATAAACTCATGGATGAATGGAAAGCCTCTAAACAGAAGGAGAAAACCAACAAGGTTGAAGGCCTTTCTAAGAAAAAATAATAAACCCAATAGTGTTAAAAAAACTAAACAATTACCATCTGCTTATAAATTATTATTTAAAAGTAATTATCCCGAAGTCATAGAATCTAGAGAATATGCATTTCAAGGAACTTCAGAAGATGTCTTGGATCATTTTACTACAAGTATAAATGATCTAGAACATGAAATATTTGAAGCATTAAAAACAAAGTATCCTCAAAATATTTCAGATCAACAATTAGAAGAATATAAAAATACTTTCAACTGTTGGATGTGCAAACAAGAGATCAATACAGAGAATCCAACTAATGATAAGGTTATAGATCACGATCATTTAAAAAGTGAAAATAATTATCGAGGAGCAGCCCATAGAGATTGCAATCTTAATTGTCATACCCCCAAATTTGTACCAGTTATATTTCATAATCTTTTTGGTTATGACGTACATCTATTTATAAAGCATCTAGCAGCAAATGCCAAAAACTCTTTCAAGGTTATTGGCTTAACAAAGGAAAAATATAAATCACTTGAATATGGGAAATTAAAATTTATAGATTCCTTAAACTTTCTCCAAATGTCTTTAGATGGCATAGCAAAAACATTAAAGCTAGAAGATTTTAAAATCACTCGGGAGTTCTTGGAAAAAAATAATATACCAGCAGAAGAATTTCCTACATGCTTGGCGAAAGGAATATATCCCTATGACTACGTTGACTCCTTTGAAAAATATAAGGAAACAAAATTACCAGAGAAAGAACACTTTTATTCACTACTTTCAAAATCTGGGATTACAGATAGTGAATATTCCCGAGCTCAGAAAATGTTTCACCTGTTTGACTGTAAAACTTTAGGAGATTATACAAGTATGTACTTGTCACTAGATGTTTACATTCTAGCAGATTGCTTTGAGGAATTTACAAAGTCTTTTGTTCTTAAACCTTATAATTATATAGCTGCACCCTCTTTAGCTTGGGATACTATGTTATATACCATTTGGACTTCAGATCTTCCAGAATCTGATAAAATTATAGATCTTTTAACCGAGCAAGACATGTTTAATTTAATTAAAACAAACATTAGAGGAGGAGTATCCTCAGTAATGGGGAATAGAGAAATAAAAGCTAGAAATGCAATAACTACTAGTCGAAGACTCTCTAAACACCCTGATGATCCATATATAAAACTTAACGATGAGGAACTAAAAGAAGTATTAGAAGGAATGAAAAATCCTCTATTTATACTTTATATAGATGCAACAGCTTTATATTCAGGAATTATGACTCAGTATTTACCAATGAGTGACTTTCGTGAGATATACTCCTCCTCCGAATGCCCTGAAGAAGAAGAAGAATCCTTCCTAAAAGACCTTATAAAAGAAATACGTTCAACTCCTAAAGATTCTCCAATAGGATACTTTATAGAATGTGACCTCGATTACCCAGGTGATATAAAATCAGGAACAAGACATTTCCCTCTAGCTCCTATAAGAAGAAAGATTAATGTCCAAGAACTTTCATCCTGGCAAATCTCACAAGATAAACCTCCAACAGTGAAACTTCTTTGTGATCAAACAGATCGAACTTATTATCTTTGTCACTATAGACTCCTACAGTTTTATCTTTCACAAGGAATGATATTAAAAAAAGTTCATAGTGTCATAAGATTTAAACAAGCAGCATTCATGAAGACTTTCATCGAGGAGAACATTCGTTGTCGAAACATTGCAAAAAGAGAAGGTAACCTTTTAAAAGACAATGGTTATAAACTTTTAAACAATTCAGTCTTTGGCAAGACCATGGAGAATGTGGACAAGTATACTAATATAGAACTCTTGACAAATAGTGAAAAAGATGTAGCCCGTTATAATCGTATGCTAGGAAAGCCTACATTTAAAAACGCACAAGTATTTTCTGAAAATCTTACTGCAGTAGAACTACAGAATTTTGAGAAAACATATAATAAACCAATATTTATAGGCTTTGCAATTTTAGAACTTTCAAAATTGCAAATGTATGAAACATATTATAATGTCTTACATCCCATATATGGATCGAATATAGCAATGCATGCAATGGATACAGATTCAATGTTTTTAACAATAAGAACTGAGGACCTTGAAAGAGATATATCTGAAAATCCTATACTTTCAAATTTAATAAATTCATCTGGAGAGTTATTTTCATTTAAAGATGAAAAACCAAATACTCCAATAGAAAATGGAATATTTATTCGTGCTAAACAATATTCATACGAAACATTTACAAAACCTAAATTTGAAGAGCATACATTTATATTTAAAACCCCAGATACAGAAGAAAGCATTACACATAGATATCCTATATTCCCTAATGAAGAGAAACCTGTAAAGGATAACAGATGTAAAGGAATTCAGAGATGTGTAGCAAAGAATCTTTCTCATCAAGATTATAAAGACACATTGAATCCAGGTCATAAAGATAAAATTGATGAAGTACATCAACTTAAAAGTGAAAAGCATGATATCTACTTGATAGAATCCCAAAAAGTATCATTATCAAATTATGATGACAAAAGATTCATCCTAAGTGATTTAAAGACAACACTACCTATAGGAAATGATTTAATCCCTATAATAAAAAGTCTTGATAAAATAAATAAAGTCTATGATTTAAATCTTACTGATCTTGATATTTATAGAGTTGAGATCATTTATCCCTCAAGGATTGGCAGACCTTTATATTCTCAAGTTTTTAATCCTATATGTTTAGAACTTAAATATTTTAATACTGATCCTGAATATATAAAAGGTCTAAGTGATAAAGAATTTAAAGATCATAAAGAGGTTCTAAAAACTAATTTCGAAAAGTTAACATCAGATTCTATCAAATGATTTTTTTCTTTTAAAAATGTCAACAATTAATTTAAGAGTGACAACATCAACCTTTTGAAGGGCAATAAATTTTTTTATGTATGATTCTTTAGCCACTTCTCTCGTTTAATTTTTTTAGAATATTCATTAGTTATAACATTAGCACTTTTTAATCTATTAATATTATTTTTAATATCTTGTATTATTTGATTTGATTTCATTATTTCATCATCAGTTAAGATTCCATCTTCCAAAGCTTTTAATTGAAATAAAAATAATTTAGAGATTCCTAATTCTATTGATAAACAAACTTCACGATATAAACTTTTCTTTTTAGAAGTATAAGATAATGAAACTATTTCAGTTAAGAAACCATCAGCTACAGAAATACTTCCAAGTATTACAGGTGCTATTGTTAAAACTGGTAAAGTTATAGGTAAAATAACTGTTAATATTGCAGATGTAAATCCTAAAGAATAACCTATAATTTTTAAAACTGTATTCCCTTTATTCCATCTATTTTTAACCTTTTTATAATGCTTTAATAAATCTTGTAAATGTAAGGTTTCTGATTTAAATTCTTTTACTCTCATAATTTCAAGTTCTGTGGGAGCCGAGGCCTTGGAACCTTTGTGACCTTCGGAATAATATCCTGATGATCTCAATTCTGGAGGGACCTCTGGATAAATTTTTTCTTCTCTTACTTCTTCCATCTTTTGGACTTTGTCCATTTTATTAATTAAAAAAATAAGACTTTATTCTTCTGAGCACCATCTGGCACCAATACTCGGATATCAAAAGAAACTCTTGTTGAGAGAATATCTTTATACAATTCCATCAATGCTTTACGAACTTCATCAACATCAACCTTTTTTTCATAAAATATTAAATCTATATATTGTACAAGTGAACTAGAAAAATGAATATTCTTACTTTTAACTTTATGTAGTCCATGTGAATGAGTATTAACATACCAATCTCCGTGTGGTAAATCATAACTAGTCATTATAACATCACCCTTTTCAAGCTTACTATTATAATCACATTTCACAAACCATTTCATTCTTTCATTATCATCATCAAACAAAAAGAAATAAGGATCAATAATCTTTACAACCATAAAAACACTCCATTCTTTACTATTTGTTGTTATTAAAGTTGGTTCTATAAAATGTTTATATGTATGGGGTAATAATGTTTTATTCTGTTCTAATTCAGCAGCTCTTTTTCTAATACTATGTGTGGTGTTAATGTGTGTTGTATGAGATTCTAATTTGACAAGTCTTTTATTAAATGATGTAATCATCTCATTTATTATATTATATATTGTATTAAATTTAGTATTCATAATTTGTTTATCTTTAGAATTTAATATGGTAGTATTTAACTTTACAACTTGTTCAGTTAACAGACTTTGTAACTTGTCAAATTTATCATTAAATCGTTGTTCGATATTATTAAGCTTTGATTCCATTGAATCAATTTTTGTTGTTAATGAACTTTCAATTCTTGTTGTTGTTAAATCAGTATATTTTTTAACACCATCTACATATTTCTTATTAACTGCATCAGCTTCATCAGTTGGAAAAGATAATTCTTTTATCTTGTGTCCATTTAAAATTAAATCACCCTTCATTGAATCACCTCTTTCATTAATATATTTATTTTCTGTTAAAGTTAATATTTCTTCTGTATTAAACCCTGTTTTTATTGTTCCACCACCTCTATTACATGGAATATAAGAACTCATTTATTAATAATTTAAAATGACTCCTCGTGACCCTCCCCTTTCAAACCTGTTTCAAATGTAAATACATTGAAATCTCTTCTCCATTAAAATCAATCAATTCTCCTTCTTGATTAAGAATTTTAAAATTAATATCCATTATATATTTTCTACATAAAGGTAAATAATTTGGAGGATTCATTCTTTCAACTATTTTATATCCCATAGGAACTGTGTTTGAGGGAAAGGAATATAAAACATTTGTTTGTTTACCATTATTATAAGAACCAGTTATACAATCGCAATGAATATTTATTGTGTTTGTATTTATTATTTTTATAATATTTTCTGATGTTATATTCTCAACTACAGGTGTGATATAATGGTTTCGTGTAAATCCTAAAATTGTTCTAAAGAAACTATTATTTTGAAAATGAATTCCTATATTCTCTAAAGTCATTATACATTTTGAAGTTGGTAAATCCATTTTAATTTTAATGACTCCATTTGTTTTTTTAGAAAGTATATTATTTAAATCTTTTATCTCATAAGCTCCGGGTTCGATTGTTATTATAATCTTATCTGTAGATTTTGGGCTTATATAATAAAATATGTTATTATCTTTAGTTATATTAAAAATAGTATTATAAGCACAAAACCATAATAGTCCTAATTCATAATTTAAATTTTGATCTAATTTAATTGAATCTTGAAAGTTTATAGTAAAGTCTGATTCTTTTGAATTTATAGATAAAGTTCTTGAATATTTATCTGACATTATGTTTACCATTTTTTTTAAATTATCTTCCGGAAGGTTGCGAAGCTCCATTTTCATAGTATAGATTTTAAATCATTATAAATTTCTTGGATTAAGGAAGTGAAACCTTCTCCTTTGGATTTATTCAATCTATACAAAATATATAAGCTTAAAATACCACATATTTTAGTATTATTAGGTTGAACTTGTAAAGAATTAAAAGTGTAGTCCGAGAGATAGTCTTCAACTTCTTTAGTGGGTTTAATCCCAAAAGAATCAAAGTATATAGATTTATTATATATACAAACCCAATGAGATCCTTTTTCATTTGAATTTTGATAATTTATAATGATATTCTTTGGAGTGTCTTCTTTCAGACTCGACAATTCATCATTCATTAATATTTTTATTTTTAAATTTAAATAATCTGCATAATCTTTTAAATCAAAATTTGTTTTGTATTTATTCCAAATGTTTTAAAAAATCTAATATTGAAGGAGTCATTTTATATTTTATAACTTCGTATTTATAACTTCGTATACTTATTAAATTTATCTTTTGAAATTATTCCTTGTTTTAATAATTCTTTAGAAATCTTTAAAATATCAGAATCTAAATTATTATGTCCTGCTTTTTTAGCTGCTAATAGTTTTCTTAATTCAATAAAAAGATTGATTGGGTTTATCTCCTTACCCTTTCCCTGGCCCTGACCCTGGCCCTCTCCTTCTGTGACAATATAACCCCTTTCATTTTTATTTAAATATTTCTTTAAATCTTGAATATGTTTTGCTTTAGCACTACCATGTACTAATTCTATTAAATTTAAATATTTTTTAATTTCTAGAAGATCAACATTCTCTGAGGGATATCCACAAAGTAATTTATAAAAGTCATCTGTAAATTCAAAGTCTAGGTGTTTAGTATTATAAACATTTTGTGAATGAATACGTGATTTATTTTCTGAATTTAAATATAACAGAAAGTCATGTTTATTAATTGTTATTATTTGATATCCTTCAACATTAATATTAAATGTAGGTTTAATTGTTTTACTTAAACTCACATTAATTTTAGGATCAAGTATAAGAGGTTTTATATTTAAATCTTCCAACCATGGTAATTCTTTTAAATCTTGTTTATCTTCCAACTCTTTAAATTTTAAAACTTCTAACTCTTTTATGGCTTTAATTGTTGGTCCTTGTTGTTGTTGGATTACCTCATTTAATATTATAGATTCAGCGTGTTGAGTTGTATCTTTTTTATTATATTTATCTTGTTCTGATTGTAATTTTTTTAAAAGTGCTAATCTTTCTTCATATACCATTTTAATGGTATTAAAAATGGTATCATTTTGGTAAAGGATCCGTTGGAAAGGGTTTCAAGTATAAACCTTTACCATTTTTAATTTTACAAAGACATCCATTTTTTAAAGATTTACATATTTTTTTAAATCATCTTTATCTTTTGAAGATAAAGATTCAGATGTAGAAATTTGATTTTTTAAAAAATCATTTAAACCACGGCCTTTATAAGGATCAAGATAGAGACCTTTCCCTCCCTTCATTTTCTCGATTTCAGTTTGTAGTTTTTCTTTTTCTAGGTCTGTCTTTTGAGATTCTTTAGCTTTTTGAACTGTAGTTGCAATTCCTCCAGCTATTCCAGCAGCACCTGATAGTCCGGCAATGATTGCAGGTATTAAAGCCGCCAGAGGAAGAATCCCTCCTTCCTTTAGTTTTTCTTTAACTTGTTCTTTTACATGTTTTCCAATAAAATATTTTTTACCAGAGATTACTACTGATTTATTTTTATTTGAATTTATTAATTCTTGCAAAGATTCCTCTGTAGGGTTTTGTGTTGTCATTTTATAATAAATAAAAATGGATACTTGGAAACCAATTTTAAATAGACATAAGAGTAAATTTAATAATAAAGTATTTCCTGATAATTTTAGATGCTTAATTATTGGATCTTCTGGATGTGGAAAGAATGTTCTTCTTATGAGAATGTTATTAGAAGATGGTTTTTTGGATTATAATAATTTAATCTTTTATTCTACAACCATTAACCAACCGGAATTACAACTTTTGAAATGTGGATTTGAAAATAAATTAACTAAAAAAGCTATAATTGATATTTTTAAAAATCAACATACATATCCCGAAGAGGTTTTTCATCCTTGTGATATGGTTGATTGGTACAAGGAAAAGATTTTAGAATCAGATATTAGTAATAAAAATGATTATATAGGGATGGAATCCAGATCTTATTCTCTAATAAACCTGAAGATGTTTTACATTGTGATTTACTTCCTAAAGATAAAAAGAATCTAGTTATATTTGATGATGTTGTTAACATGAAAAATCAAGAGATTCAAAGAGTTACTTTACACGAGGTAGACATAATAATTGTAATGTTATTTATATATCTCAAACATATTATGCTTTAGATAAAAACTCTATAAGAAATAATTCTAATTGTTTTATATTTTTTAAATTAGACAAGCGTGATAAGAATATGATTTATAATGATTTATTTTCAAATGTTGAACCTGATAAGAATATGTTTGATATGTTTGTTGATAATCATTGGAAAGAAAAATATAATTATATTTATTTGGATAGAGAAAAAGCTGAAATATGGAAAAGTTTGTTTTAGGGCTTGTCGACTTAAAAATCTGTTTTCTGTAGTTCATTATTATAAAATCTACCTAATATTTTTTCATTATTTAAATCAATGATGCTATATGTTATTGGAGTTGTATAATGTATTTTATTTATAATAAAAATTTCATTTGTCCATTTTGCTGTGAATCCTTTTTCAAATTTATTTTTATATTTAAATATTCTTACTCGGTCACCAATTTTAAACTTTGGTTTTATAGGGGTTGTATCAACAATAACATCATTTTCAATATTTACCACTTTAATGGTTTCAGGCTTCATGGAAGCATTTAAGGGTGTTGATTTTATAGAACTATGTACATCATTATTATATTCATTTACAATCTTTTGTAACAATTCATTGTTCCATTTTTGTTTTCCAATAGCAGTAAAATATTTCCACATTTTATTTTTTAATGTTCTATTTAATCTTTCAACTACGACTGCTTTTCCTTCGTTTTCTGTTGAATATAATTTAATATCATTTTCATTTAAAAACTTTGTAAAAACTTTGTTATAAAATTCTGTTCCTTTATCACACCATAAATATTTTGGAATTCTTTGATGTTGTTCAAATATATTTTCAAATGCTTCTGTAATTGAATATCCTGTTTTATTTTCTAAACACCTTGCAAAAGCAAATCTTGTATATAAATCTATTACTGTTAAAATTATTTTATATTTTTCAGGGTCTGATGATTTGGGCATAAAGACTAAATCAGCAGACCATGTTTGATCTTTTTCATGTACTTGAACTTTTAAATATTTTTTATTTTTCTAAATTCATGGTGTAATTCGTTGGCATATTTTATTTGTGATTCTGTTGGGGTTTGTAAGGGTTTATTCTCAAAGAGTTGATTCTCAAGGGATCTTTCAACGTCTGCTTGTTCAATAATCCTTTTATTAGCAACATCTTTTGCTTTTCTAGGAAGTCCTGCTCCTATGAAAATCTTACCTTTCATTGCTAATTTAACTAGAGCTCTTTGAATCTTTTCCTTGCTTGATGGATTTTGTATATTATTTAAATCTTGTATTAAATTCACATCAGCAACATGTCTATCTCTAAGATCTTCAGAGTTGTAAGCAATATCATGTTTTAAAGCTGCTTGATCAATTCTATTTATTGGTTCTTCTCCTTGTTTAGGATTATTATTTTCATCTAATCTAATATCTAATCTTGTTCCTGGTCCGGTATAGTTGTGACGGAATAAATGTCTTTCACCTGGATATTTTTCATTAGTAAAAAGTTTCAAGATTCTAGATGTTGTTTCTGAAGATTGTAGGTCGCCTCCTGTAATATCAACTCTCGTATGTTTTTTAGTTTTGAGATGACTTGCTTTGTGATGTCTTGTAACTTGACAATTACAACTTTCACATGTCCAATATTTACTCATTTTAAAAGTTTTTTTATGGGGGAATCTACTTATGAAGAATCTCCCCTAACATTTTCAATAATTGAAATCTTTCCACCATATAATTTCATTTCTATTTTCTTTTCTTCTAATATTAATGTATATACTTTAGCTTAAAATTAGAATCCTTTGTTACATGAAGTGTAACATCAACATTATTTATGGCTAGGCGATCATCGTGGTCTGAAACATTTATACAAAATATAGAATATAAATTTTTGAAATCTTCTAAACTTAATTGCGGTTCAACTTTGAAATCATAACATGTTTCAATATAATTTAGATATGGGAATATGTTTTCATTATTTTCAATATTAAATTCCATTCTATTTATTGGATAATAAGAACTATTTAATTGAATTTGGATTGTTTTTAAATTATCATCTCCAATCTTTTGAATAAATAGATTGTTATTTTTTTGGAAAGATGAATCTACTTCTTTGAATCCAATCAAGATATATCTTGGTCGGTATGCTAAATTTGCTACCTTTATAGAATATGTTGAACCCTCTGTCATACTAAATTCACTACAGATTCTATTTAAATAATTTACATTTATAGACTTGTTGGAATTTAATCTTTCAAGGAGTTTGATTTCAGAATGTGGATTTAATGTCCATTCAGGTATATGCAATTCAAGTGTTGATAATTTTAATTTAGCTTTTGTATCTGCAGCTCCATAGAACAATCTTTTATCACCTTCTAGTCTATTACAGATGAGTTCTATAAAAACATTATGGAGCACCCGGTTATAGTTTTGAAGGAATCCGAACAAGTGTTTTAATTCAAAATAACCTTCAAATTTTTCAACTTATAAAGTTCAACTCTTTTATAGTAAGCATAATTTATATCTAAACCATCTTTATCTAAATCCCCTTTATTAACATCAGGAATCCAACCTGTTAATTGACCATATTCGTTTTTATAATCACAACCAGTTAAAATAAAATTTAACATTGTAGAATATACTCCTGGATGCAAAACAGTTTCAATTTCTGATGATCCTAGTTTTAATCTCATGTTGGAGAATAAATTTGGAAAGAAATTATTTTCTAGGGTTATATCTTTGTTTGCTTCAATTTCTAATTCAATTTTATAATATAATTTGGCATTACAAATATCTATTGGGTTTGATGTTTGAAGAGATTGAAAAACTATATCACCCCTACGATTTAAGTTTGCAATAGATCCTGAAGTTGGTGAGATTTTTAAAATATCATTTTTTTTAATTTCATGAGTAAATTCTTTATTATAATCAAGATTTAATTTATTTTTTTCTTGAATTTTGAGATTTATATCATTCATTTTTATAATAAAAATTTAAAAAATGATAAAAATCCGAACTCCGATAGCGCAGTGGGCTAGACTGGCACAGTGTTTCAAATGCTAGCGGTTCAAATCCTAACTATGGTTAGTTTTTTTTAACATAAAATAATATTAAAAATTTGAAAATAATATTGAAAATGGTGTGGGTATCTTAGATTTATATTTTATTTTATTTA
>CAUHTR010007781.1:51500-91021 GCA_959609185.1 Schmidtea polychroa
TAGTGTTTCATAGGTTTCTGATAAATGAAGGTATGAATAAACAAATTTCTATAAATTGTGAAAATTAAAACTTTATTTATATTATTTCAAAAATTATTATTTATATTTCAATGAAATTTTTACAGGACTTTTAATTGTTTTTAAGCGAAATTTTGATTTTTATTGGCTTCTTCAGAATTAGTCATTTGGTTACTTAACATAAATAAAATTAAAATTTTTAATTTTTATTATTTATCACATTTAAACAATTTGATTATTATAAATAATTTGATTATTTTAAATAATTTGATTATTTTAAATAATTTGATTATTTTAAATAATTTGATTATTTTAAATAATTTGATTATTATAAATACCAATAAAATCTAAACTTCGGCTAATCACCTTGTATGGTCCATAATATACAGGCTTGAAAGCGGTCCTTCATTCGACTTTGAGCCACACGTGAGTAGATTCCTTAAGATTGCTTGGTAAGAATCGTTTCAAATTTTGATTTCATTTCCTTCTGATTATGATATCGCCAGGTAGACGTCCAACAGTTTCAAAAACACTTTGACTTGTGACAAATGTGTTTCTTCGGAGATGACATTGCGCAGTCCAAGTAAAATTGATGGAAGGTCATTTGCCCAACTTCTGGAGGCATCATCTGAATGTGCTTTCATGGCTGCTTTAAGAGTTTTGTCGAACATTTCAATTTTACCATTGCATTAGGGATGACATGGCGTTGTGTTTCTATGATCAGCATTGCATTTTTGACACATCTCTCTGAATGTAGCCGAGATAAACTGCTCTCCGTTGATGCCAAACGGCGTAATTGCTGCCGTTTTAGGTATATAATTTACTGAAATAAGGATTTGATGATATCCTATATTGCTATTTACGCTCTATTACCAGTGGGGAATCCAAATCGTTTTCGATTTCTCGCAAAATGCTTTGTGCGATTAATTCATTAAATTCCTTTCTTACCATTGGTAGATACTTCACACTCAGACGTCTAGCTGACTATTGTCTCTATCTCTAGAGCGTGCTTAAGGAGAATGGAATTGGTTTTGTAAGATGCAGTAGGTTCTCGAGCTTCTGTCGTTTCTCCTGCGATGTAGATCTTAGCATTTTTATAGTCAATTAAAAATTTATGGCTTGCTAGAAAATCTGCTACAAGAATTGGGCAAGCTATATCTGCCACAACGAAGCCCCATCTAAATGTAACGTCTTTGAACCATACGTTTTAACGTTGCAGTTGTTGGCTGAAACAAGTTGGATAGGCACATCTCTGGAATCAGGATTGAAAGCATTTGCTGGAATAACGCTGACATCCGCCCTAGAATCGACGAGAAAGTTGTGTGTTTTGTTGATCTGGAAAATTGGCACAGTGAATATGACTTCGATTGTTATTGACTATTGAGTGTCGTCCTGGAGATCTGTCGTTGACATAAAAGAGATCCTTTGACCTTTTCCCGACCTTGATGACTCATTCCAATGACATAGCTTTTCGAGGGATTTTCGAGCGTCTTTACCAAATCTTCTATGAAAATAGCATATTGAATTTTCTGTTAAATGCTCGTTGCCTTGGCTTGATTTGTTACTTGATTTCATGGCATTGATTTGATTTTGTAGATTATCTACTGCCTGTTTATACTGGATTTCGGCTGGTTTTCGATTTTCCATCTGAGATATGACTTGATTGTTGAAGCAGAAAATTTCAATAAATTTGAGCAAGAGTTCACCTTGGTTAAAAATACAGTCAAAGACATCAAATATAGAGAAGCTTTATGATGCGCTTTTGAAGATTAAGCCTACGTCAACCAATGCAGAAGGAACATTTTCGTTGTCTGCAAACTTTTGTACAAAATTCGCTATTTGTTTTTATAGTTTTTTATTAGGGTTTCTGAAAATTCAGTATTTTAGGATTTGACAAATTTCAGTTCTCTGATATCGAGAAGCGGAAAATCCGAATTGGATTCTAAATACAAAGCATATATTTTAATTTTAACTTTTAAATTAATATGATTTTATTAACAACATTTGAAATTATGAATTGTAATTATTTTTTAGTAAATAAAAAAAAATAAAAATTAATTTTTAGTTTCTTGGGAAGTGGATCATGTACAAGAAAAAAATTATTTATACAAACAATAATAATAATAATAATAATAATAATAATAATAATAATAATAATAATAATAATAATAATAATAATAATAATAATAATAATTATTATTATTATTATTATTATTATTATTATTATTATTATTATTATTATTATTATTATTATTATTATTATCAAATATGAATTACCAGTAATCTGCATCTGGTTTATATCACCAGATACAAGAATGTTTGAGGGAATTATTGTGATTATTAGATAATTTGTGTCAGAAATATGAGAGAAATCGGCACAATTTTTAAGTCTAACTGCTCGATTGATATAGGAAGTTAGTATATTAAATAAAACGGCGCCTGGGACAAATTGTTTCAACAGTGCCCTGGCAGTCAAGGTGCCACTTGATTACTAAATTCATTAAACTATAAATAGTATAATTAGTATAATTAGAAAAACTCTTAGTTAAAGAAATTTAATTCAAGTTTCTTAATTTTTTTTTAAAATAAAAATATAATTTTTTTGTCTATAAATTTACAAAAACTTTATTTCGAAAACCACTGCAAACCTTTTTTGTTCGCTGTCTGCAATTTATTATTTTAGTAATATTTTAAAAAAAATAATCAAACAAGAAATAAATACTAAAAAACAATTGATAAAAAAATAAATAATTCTTTAGAATTTTTAAGGTCTTAAATTTGATATTTAAACAAGTCATCAGATTTTCTCAGAAGTGGATGGAACGATTTAGGGAGAAAGTAATCAACGAAATACTAGTTAAATAGTTCTGTTGTTTTCCTTAAATTGAATATTTTTAGAATCTAATAAAAATCAATAGTAAACAATATTGAGAATGAAATCTGATTGGATGAAATTGAATATTTTGTTAGCTTAATAAATATTGCAATTCTCAGTTTCAAATCGAAAAATATATTTTGTAGACATCATTGACAGAACAATCGAATTAAATTGAATTTAGGAAATGATTTATATAATAATTTAGCAGTACCTTTATTAATTTAATTCCATTTTATTGGTTAATTATTTAGTGAAATTTAATATTATTAATGACAATATAAATAATTTGCAAGATTAATTTTAATTAATTTTCTAATTTGTTTTATCAAAATCATATCTCATTATTTAGACAGGAAAAATAAGCAACATTTAACATGATTTAAATTATATTGTGATTGTATATTGTTAGAATTTAATTAATTAAGTAATTAGTATTAAGTTTATTATATATATATATATATATATATATATTTAATTATATATTTAATTCACCTCTGATTTCCCTTCAATTGACATTGTATTTATTAAAACATTTGACTATAAATCAGTAAAGATATCGATGTTTTTTTATATTCACGAATTTTCTGCACTGCCTTTTTCAAGTGAAATAACCGTGAACATTTATTATCGGAATCAATAATAATAATTTTGAAAATTGCTAGCATATATATTATTATTATATATTATACTCATTATTTAAGTGATTTTCTTTTTCGAACAAAGTTTTTTCCTGAGAGCAGGAGATAAATTACAAGATTAATTGAAAAATTTAAAATTTCACTAGTAATCATTTTTAAGATTAATTTTTAGCGAAAGTCAAAATTTCAAAAGGAGTTCGTATCAGCTGCTACTATGTAGATTTTAAGTCTTCATTAGTAGTTCTTTATCTTTAACATGATCCTGCAAACCATTTTTTGATATAATCAGACAATAACAACATAATTTACATAAACTAATCTGTGTTGCAGTAAAAAGTTTTGATTTTTTAGATGTAGTGTTATTAAGGGACTGGAAACATTGATATATTATGAGTTTGCTACTTTGTATCTTGGTATTGAGTCTACTGAGATGATGATTTTTAGAAAATATTTTTTACAAACCTTTCAGGATACCTAATCTGGCGAAAGCGCATTTTGAAGTTTTTAATGTTTCCTATATCTTCTATGTGTTAGAGCCGTTTCTTATTATTCACATGAATTATTAGTAACGTGATATTATGTTAAATTGGGACACAGTTTTCCTACGTAAAAATTTGGCTCCAATATAAGCTTATAGAATATGGATCTGTGTTGGCAGTAAATGTGTGAGAACTTACTATGGTATCTAGTAATGAGATTCTACCATTAGAGTTATATAGTTCGAGAGAGAATTATTTATTAGAGTTTACGAGTGATAATGTGATAATATAAGATTGAGAGGAGTTATCTTTACTTTGAAGATATCGTCGATGTATTTAAGCGCAAATTTTCAAACTTTACTATTAATAAAAATACTGACAACGGGGTTAGAAATCTTACTAATTGGCAATAAGTCACCAGAAACGCTCTTCATACTGATGGGTTAACAAATGTCTGAAAAACTGATTTATAATTTTTTAAATAGATGAAACGTTTCTTTCAGAATTAATAAATGATTTATAAGATATTACTATTTTATTATAAGAACTTTATTTAGGATCTCAAATCAATTCTGACGACTTCTTTAGAACAGAAATTCGGAGGATCATACATTAGCCATAAAGCAGCCATTATTATTCAACAATCATATCGAAAGTACCGTCTAAGGAAAAATTTGAACTCGTCAATAAAATGCGATACAAAAGCAGTGAGACTTCGGAATAATTCGATGCCAGAAAATTTGCACAATTTTGAAAAAGACAGTGGTATTTAATTGATTTGATTTTAAAATACAATAAATCAAGATAAAAAATTTTCTACTATAAAATGTATTATACAGTGTTAAGTTTTGTCTTTCTTACTACTCTTGCTTTATGACACATCTTGTTTTTGATACTTTTCTAGGAATACCACATGGCTGAATAACTATATTTTTGCCAAATTTAATACAGCCAAGGACAAAGCGTTATTCATGGTTTTGAGTCTGTATATAATTTAATGATGAAGATATTTGAGGACAAATTAGTCTACTACAACGTTTATTTCATCTTTTTAACACCAATCAAGAAAGAGTTTCTTTAAACAAATATCCAGTGCTTTAGATATATTTGAAATTTCGAATCATAGAAAATTATGAAACGAGTCCGTTAGTCCAAAAGGATTTCCTTAAGGCTTATGAAATCTCGCAAATCAATCTTACGTATTGTAGAAGAAAATATACAAAATGTTCTTTTCAATTTAAAATCTTTAATAGGTTAAATGATGTGTAAAATGGATTTTTCAACAATTCTCTCTTCTTCCCACATCATTCTTAGTTTACTTTACCTTATTCTAAAATGGTTATCTATTTTTTATATTTCCAATTGAACCTGTTTCTTGGAATTTCAGTTATATCTTACGTATTGCAATATGACAAATTTCATTTTGATGGAATAACTAAAACTAATTTACTAAATAATTGTCTGCCTTTCAATAAAGGAAATATTCCCAAATATTACAGATTTACTACTTATGTTACAATGCAAGAAATATTAAACATGATTGATATCTTATTTAAAAATTATGAGAAAAAATATTTCTAATTTATTTTTAAAAATTATTTTATTATAAGAACTTTTTTCAAATTTCACCACTGATTTCTTTCCAATTGACATTGTATTTATTAAAAAGCTTGACTGTGAATATCGACTAAAGATATTGATTTTTTAATAGATATTTACTGATTCATAGTCAAACATTTTAATAAATACAAAAATTATTTAAAAAATATTGTATATGAATATTATATTGTCTATTCCGAAAATTAGAATTATTTGTTAAAAATTGGCTTTAATCATGATAATAATTTTCTAATTAAATTGAAAAGTAATAAAATCAGATTCGAAAAATTGTGTTACATAAAAAAATTAATGTCTGGCTGTTTTTACAAAGCATCGGTAATATATATTAAAAATTAAAAGTAAAAGGTACACGATATTTCAGCACAGTCTTTATCATGTACCTTATATATTAATACGAAAATTATTTAATTTTAAAATATTTTATACTGACTGTAACAGATGTTTTAGAAAATATTTTTTTTCTCATAAGAAATATTGCACATATTAAAACACCTTTAGAAATTATATTTTTATTAATTGTTATTTCTATTTTGAATACGAAGCCGGATTATAGCATATAAAAAATATCAAATGTCTTGGGAATGCTAATTTCTTTCTTAATTTCTTTCAAAGAATGTTATATAGGCTTTATTTATGTTATAAGGTACCAGGACAAAAATGATTGTGACTCATGTAAGAAATAAAAAACGTCATTGAAGATTTATTAATTCAAAAAACAATAAACAAATAACTGAACCACTTGAAAAATTTTACAAACTTATCGAAGTAATAAAATTTGACGATAAATATGATCACTCAACAGAACATACAATTATCACAAATGATAACTCAGTGCATGCAAAATGAGACAACTAGATCCACATAAGACAAAATTACAAAATAAATACAAAATTAATTAACTAGATACAAACCTGAAAATAAACATCCAAAAATATGAATTCCTAAAACAGATTTTTTCTTGGACATGCATTGGATGAAAAACGCATAAAGAAAAGTAAATACAGATCAAACTACCAACCACAAACAAAGAACTTATAGGATTTTTGGGTATAATAAACTTTTACCATGCTTATATATCAACATATAGCGAACTGTTAGATCCTTTAAATGACCTAATCGAAAAACGAAATTTTAAAGTTAACTTGACAAATCAAACAGTCAAAAACTTCGAAAAATATAAAAACAGTATATACAAAGTAAAGTTGCTAGAATACCCAAATCCAGAACTAAATTAAAACTTTACAACAGACTTTTTAGGACTTGTAATGTTTCAAAACAACGAATTGATGTTTGTTTCGAAGAAACTGAAAACACACAAAACAAGGTACTCGTCATAAAACAGTCCCAACATCCATTGGGAGCCAAGAAATTCAAAATATTTACAGATCGTAAGTCATTAACAAATATAATACTCATGATAAACCAATCCCCAATACAATTAAATTACATATAGCAATTCAATTTCATAATCAATCTCTGGAGTTGGAAACAGCAGCAAACATCCTATCAAGAATAGAAACAGACATAAACGTATTTTATTTCAGCGATTAAAAACAAACAGGCCGAAATTAGAATAAAACAGAGTATTCTTGTATGACATTAGTAAGGAAAGTTTAGCAAGACTACTATTCTCAAAAGAATTTAGAAACATATGCATATCAGAAGCTCAAAACATCAACCATCCAGCAAAACAGATTTACATATGAAATAATTCATAACAGATAGATATGTTTGGCTAAACATGACAAAAGAAATTAAATCTTCGTAAAAACTTGCAAAAGTATCAAAATTAACAAAACATCAAAAATTATAGTAACCTTGAAAGTTAACTTCTCAATTAACGAAATGAATAAGATTGATCTAATAGGACCAAATACCAAATGACATTCATCTATAGGGAAACAAATTGGTTTGAAACAATTCTTCTGATAGAAAAATTAACCAGAAATGTGTGCAAACTTGGAATTCAGTTGAATAACCTGTTGTGGTCCGCTCCAAACAATAATCATGAATCAGGGAAGAAAACTTTAATTTCAAGTATTCGATATACTGTACAAAAATATAGCAAAACGAAACGAAAACAAGCAACCATCATATAACTATAGATATCACAAAACCAAAACAAAACAGAAACACATCTCATTTAACGGCAAAAATACAATACACGACATATTACAAAAGAAAACGCGTCATACAATTACACAAAACATTATGTAGAAATTTTGTTCATAAATTCATGTTTTTTTTAATGTTAAAGAGTGCAAATATTGAAACCTTCTATTTTAATGAGGAAAGTTAAGTTATCTTATCAATATTGTTTTTTCATTAATATTTTTAACCCTCCCCATTTTTATATTTTGAGAAATCTGATTAAATACATAAAGTATTAAGAAAATATTAATTTTTACAACTGAAACTGGCAAATTTACAATCAATTTATTACACCTCATCATTTATATCACATATTGGTACTTTTGTCGTATTTCACCAGTTAAATAATGAAATAATTTACATATAGTCTGAGTTTATCCGACAAAGTATTTTGAACCTCTAAGGGTACAGGTCACATGGGGACTGGTTGTACTCAATATTTTTTTTATTTAGAGATATTGTTTTGTTTATTATTTATTTATTTAACTAATTATTTAAATGTTAAATTTTATAAAATTTTTAATGCTAATATTTTTCATAGGAAAAAAATTGGCATAAATTGAAAATCCAATTTGATCGTTATCGAATAAAAAAATAATTATTTATTTTTAGAAAATCACAGAATGTAGTTGCAAAAAATCTATAAATTATTTATAATTCATGTCAGCCGAATCATTTTGAATTGTTAAATACAAATTATCATAATTCTAATTAACATTTCTTAAAATTCCTGCTATAAATACTTGCCACTTTATCATTCTTCTATCAAAAATCTGTCAACATGTATAAATTATAATCCCATTTATGACATTATTTGGGTGGTTGTCCTTGACTTTATTTGTTGATAAAATTTCTCACAAATCATCTACATTCATGTAAACATATTTTCAACAGAATTTATTTCCAACATATTTTTTCTTGAAATTATTGAAGATGTAATAGAAAAATTTCAGTTCAACTTTTCTTAAATTATTCGTTACCCAATCATATCAAAAGATAAATATTTATTTTATAAACAGAAAAAAATTATGACTTTTATAACTTCTATTCGTGCTTTTATTTATTTTTTTATTATCTAATTAAAACAACGGTCTTGGCTTAAGTATTAAAACAAATCTAATAATCTTTATAAACCGTTCTATCATAAATTAATATTTTATTATTCAATGAGAATATATAGTATCAACAATAAATTTTTCTATGGCTGCTTTGGCAAGAATAATCATTAGATTTAATTGGGCATTTATCAGGTTAAGTGAAAGTATTTCTTCCTTATTGTGGTAAAATTTCTACAATAAAAAACATAATTTTGTAAATCTGTCAGAAAGTTTGAGATTAAATTTGTTTTCATAAACATTGTCATTATATTGGATTATGTAATATATCTTTTATTTGAATCGGTTTTTTCTTAGTTCTTTTATGCAATTTATTAAATATTTTCGTGATTGTATTGTGTTGATGGTGTTGTATTGTGAAAGAAATTATTTTATTGATGTTTTGTATCAATAAAATAAGATTTCCTTTGAAAAAAAATAGAATTTAAAACTAGTGTTTATTAAAACAAAATTTCAATTACTTTAACAAAACAACAATTAAAAAGAAATCCCCATAAGGATTGAATTTCAAGATAATTCCAGCAATAATTTGTCTTTAAATTAAAATAGGCTGAATTTTTAAACTGGATATCCATAAAGATATTTTACACTTATTTCCACTCTCTGTCATGTATAATTTAGTTTACTCGTCTATTCAAAGTCGGATTGTACATAAGTTGAGATTCTTTTTGTGAAATATTAACTGCAATCATTTACAATTGCGAGTAGTTTACGCGAGATATTCGAGCTTATTATCTTTCCACTATTTGTCTGTCCTTATGGAGATAAAGTACCGAAAATCAGTGTATAGTGAAAAATGAGTATGTTTCCATTAATACGTATTTTCATATAGAAAGCTCCCTTTTGTTTTTTGTGATTGAATTTTGTATATAATTTTTTATTTACAATATAATTTGAAACAAATTTTTACATAAAGGACTTCAAAGATTTATCTTTAGATATATGATTTGTAACATAATTGGTAAGTTTTGCAATGAGTTGAATAACAATATCTAATTAAATTTTCAAGTTGCAAAATCTTTTCTATGAGTTGTTAAATTAATTTCTTTAATTGTCTCCATTTTATTTGTTAATTATTTTGTCATTAACAAATAAATGATAAAATAATAATTGCATTGCTTTTTGGTTAGAGTGCAAATAGAATTGGCCGATCCTCAACAAATATAATTGTATTTCAACGGTTGATAATATTAAAATATTATTTTTCTTGTATTTTGGTTAAACGATTCTTTGAGAAGCACTTTTTAAAAATAGATTTTAATTGCAAAATGGCTCTATTTGTAAGGGTACATATTTTTACTCAATAGTTAAATGAAAGTTTTAAAAAATTCACAATGAAAAAAATTGATTCTCCCTCATATGGGGAAGTTCACTTTGGAAAGTTAAAGTACGATTTTCAACGAAATAATATCCTTTCTTATGGAACTGAAAAATTATTTTTTCTTAACTCCCGGGTCAACTCTAGTTTCATAAAAATTATAAATATTTTCCAAACATGATTCGATTTCTATGGGTCGCACTAAGACCTTTAGACACTTAATAATAAAATATTTTTTTTTATTTTTGCATCAAAACAGTAACACTACTTTTTTAATCAAATTGATATTTTTCTAATAATAAAAATTATAAATTTATTATACTATATCATTTTTTATTAAATAAAACTTTTATAGATTTATTTTTTGAGAACTCATCTACAGTATTTACGTCTTTCCTCTTCGTTGGCAATGCGTTTATTTTTTCAAAAATCAGATCGCTTGACAAAATAAGCACATTTTCAATAAAATTAACCTTTCTTTCCCTAGATATCACTCTAATGATGACGATCCATTTTTCATAAGATTTTACTATGGAACCTCATTTAAACATCAGATTTAATCAAAAAAACGGTTATAACGGTTATAGTTATTGGACCAAATTTTTGCCCAAAAATTTAATCTTAATTCAATATTAATTCAGATTGAAATCAAATTTTCAATAACTCAGATAATTTTGGGCTCGTTTTTTAAAGTTTTTTTAAATTATTACAATCCAGTTATCCAGTCAATGTCATAGATATTATCCTATTGTTTCTGTTTCCTCAAGATTTTGATTAAAACTTAATACTTAACCAATTCTTTGGTGAAATCTTGTACAATTTAATAAAATTAATATAAAAACCCACTCAATTCCAAGCCATTAAAATTCTGACTTGTGCGTCATATCTTTTAATATATCAGACATGAAAAAATTGTTGCCTGAAGCAGACAGTTTGCAATTAAATATATAATTAAATATATTTATCTCACCCTCCAAATATTGTGACTCACATTTTCATTTTTATGTACTTTTATGTAAATGGTTTTCATAAATGTTTATTGGGAAATATTTTGAAGATTTGATTGAAAATTATTACTTTACAAATTTTTTTTAATATTAAAATGTCTTATTTTAGATTAATGTTTAACATTTTTAAAAACAATTTTAAAATTTTGATTGAATCCAAAATACAGTTAAAAATATTTTTAAGCAATATCTTCAATTAAATAATTACAATTATAAAATTTCCACAGAATAATTAATGTATTTATTTTCGCTATATTTACAATTTAAAAATTTTTAAAAATTTTTAAAAATTATATTCAAATAATTATTAATTAATTAAAAATAAGAGGAAGTTATAAATGTGAAATTGCATTTCTAAAATGGAATATATGATAAACACTCTTTAAACTTTTATTCAAATTCTTGTAAACTATAATTTTATTATTAAAAAAAGTATTATTAATGTAATTTAAAACCATGGTCTCCTTGTAACAGTATCAATTAAAAATAAAATAATTAATAAATGATTTAATAAATAACTCTTTCCTATAAGTTTAAAATTTTTATAAAATACACAAACGAGGACTTGATTATTAATTAATTTTCGATGAAGGAATTGAAGAAAACTATTTCATTAGTACAAAATTCTATTTTGTTTTTTAATTACTGTATATCATCGCATATAAGCAGAGAAATTTATTCCAGAAAATACGTGGATTTCAGAAAACTTTTAAAAATAAAAAACATTTGTAGAGTCAAAATACAAAACTTCAGTACTTTTTCATTTATAATAAATTATTATTAGATTTGGCATTATATTACATTAGCAGGTTATGAAGTTGTTATCTTTTTTTTTAAATAAAAACTATAAACTGCATTAAAACTTGTTTTTTTTATTATTGTGTTCAATAAAAAACCAACGTTTTCGGCTTATTGAAATTCTATCCAATTTTAGTTTTAAGAGTCGGCAAATGCATGAGTAGGCTTAAAAGTGATGATATACGGTAATCTCGAAACTTTCAGTATTATTACTAATATACCATTTTATAATAATTTTATTATTAATATCAATTACTATTATTTTTTTATTTATTATTATTATTATTATTATTATTATTATTATTATTATTATTATTATTATTATTATTATTATTATTATTATTATTATTATTATTATTATTATTATTATTATTATTATTATTATTATTAATTTTATTATTATTTTGCGTCGATTAGAATTAAAGTAGAATTGAAAAAATAAATTTCACAAGTATTTTCTTGATTTGTCTATCGGTTCTACATTGGTTGCATTAGTTGAGAGGTTTAATCTTTATGACCCTTTACGTTCTTTCATTCAAAGTACCTAGAACTGATCATTTACGTAAGTTCTATAGAACTAGCTGATTAACCAGATGCCAATTCCTAGATGAACATAAATGAATTCATTTTTAGAGATAAACCATTTAAATACGTCAAAATTAAACTATTTTGGATGCAACTCAATCATTAATCAATCCGAATCGCAATTATAAATTTTTATATTATCGCCATTACAAAACACATTTCTTTCTTTCAAATATTTATATTTCTAAAAATCTTTAAAGTATTTTAAATCAAATTTTATTACATATCCATAAAATAAAATATTTTTACTTTTTACTTTTTACTTTTAAAATTATTTACAATGATCCAAAATGGAAGTAAAATGTAAATAAGATGTTGAACTCACCGTTACTCGAGATAAATTATTTGATTCGCCATATTGAAAACTTTGATTTTTTGTCTATTTGTAGAAAAAATAAAAAAGTAAATATATTAAAACTCTTATCACAAGAGATACTGTTTCAATTTTGTTCGTTTTCCATTATTAAGCGTTAGGATGCTAAAGTTGGAAAATAGAAAAATTATGCAATCTAGAAGTTAAAATAAAATTCATAAATATTCAAAATTCTGACATTTAGATACCGTATATATTTGACTTTGAGATCGTTCGAGTATGTCGGGTTTAGATTGTTTCCTCTCAACCTAGTTGGAATTTTCAGGATTATACTCCAGTGTTACGATAGTTGAATAAAAATTCGATCAAAATTAATCAAATTAGGGTTAAATTCGGGGGTTAAATTTAAATTTCATATTCAATCCAAAAATCTTGAATATTTTTCGCCTCTAAAATATAAGTCGAAAATTGTTTCACTGTTCTGAAAATAGAACACAATTTCTCGATTTATAGTCGAGTCTATATGGTATTTCACTTTATTTTAAATTAAATAACTTTTTTTATAAATTGTCAATAAAATTCAATATTAAAAAAATTTTAAATTTTTTTATAATTTTATGGTCCCTTTTGATCTGTTTTAATTTATTGGAGATATCTCATTTATTTTCATTCTAAGAAAAAAATCCAAAATTAATTCTTTCTAACACAACTTTTCGGCCTAACATTTTATCAAGTGTTTTTCAATAAATTAATAATTGATCTTTTGTCAGAATAAATATAAATGAAATTTCAATAAAATTGTTTTCAATTTATTTACGGTTTTCTTTGAAAATTATTTTCAAAATTATTTTCTATAAAACATGACAATTAGTTTTATAAGAATTTGTTTGTCTTTTAATGGAAAGCTAATAATAAAACTTGACGGTTTTGATTTATGAAGAAATATATTAACTGAGACAGAAATATCTATTTATCAATTCATGATAAAATAGAGGATAAAAATGATTACTATATAATTATAAGATATTTTTTTAAAATATGTTTTTAACACAAATCAACAAAAAATATTTTCGTGTCTTATTTCACTTTTTCGATTAGACAAATTATAAAAATTAGTTAATACTATTTCACATTTGAATATAAATTTATTCACCAGGGAAAGTTTGGATTCCATATTTTATAATTGCAATTTTTAATTTCTGAAATATTGTTAAATTTCAACGAAACCGTAAATGAGTTTTTCCTACATGTTCCTTAAAAATAAATAAGGTTAAAAATGAAATGGGATACGACTCCAGGCTTTCAGATAATCTAATAAATTTTCATGAATCGCAATTAATAGACAATAATTGTTTTTAAACTGGTCTCTGTACATTTTTCAGAGTTCGTTAAAAACTTAATAAAAATTTAGATTCTTTGTATTATCATTTTTAATTCTTATGTTATTATTTTTGCTACCTGAGCTTGGTTTTATACGGCATCTTTTATATTGTTGGAAAAATTATTGTAAATAAATGAGAAACGATTAACAATAACAATACCCCCTTAACTATTTTTATTTTTTATTTATTATTTTACTTGTTTAAATATATCGAATGTTCTTATATGAATTTTTTGTAATATTGATTTTGTAAAAACCTAATGGCAGATCCCCCCTATATTATTTGGAAAGAAATCTCTATCAAGTTTTACTTTTATAAAGAAAGTATGCAATGTCAACAAAAATGTTCAAATTTTTATGTAGATATACACTGTTGTAAATTATATTTGATAAAGACTATAGATTTTAGTTGTTAGACTGGTAACGTACATAAAATCTTAATTTGTTGATCTTTTTAACAATTTACAACACAAAATCTAGTTTACGATTTCCCGACTTCGCAAAATGCTCAATCAAATTTTCAAGATTTATTGCAATGTCTCTGTGAACATTAAGTAGGGCTTATCCGACTAATCTGTTTTATGTCATTCGCGTCATTATTTTATAACTATTGAAAGAATTATTTATAGAAATTAATCACCAAAACTCATATAAAAGAGTAAATCAAACAGTTTATGTTAATTGAAAAAATATTTAAAAAATGGTCATTTGATTAGTAACAAAAGGAACAAAAGAAATGAAATAAGTATTTAATATTTGTGGTAATGTAAAAAAATTACATGTTTAGAATATAAAATGAAGAGAAAAGGCAATTATAATAAAATATAAAAACCACAATTAACAATATAAAAATTTTATTTAATTATTACTGATTTTCATTATAAACATGTAACAAAATTGAAATTGCGTTTATGATGTCCTTGTCGTTTGACAAAGTAGGCTTTTGCGTTTTGTGGTAATCTATTAAATTTGATATTGACTGGAATATTACTTTACTTTTATTCAAGGTTTTGTCGGATTTGATGATATTTGAAAATATTTCTTTGTTGAAGTTTTTATCCTTTATTTTCATTTTTGCTGTTAATTTTGCTTTTTTGAGAATTTTTGACGTTTTGTACATTCTGTATTTTATTTTTGAAGTTTTTTGAACTATTCGTCTTCCAAACCTTTCGTGGATATTTGATCTTTTAATCAAAAGATTGGGAACTGCATCACCAACAGGTTTCACTTGATTACTGTTGAAACTAACTAATAAGTTTGAACAATAGTTTACATCTGTAACATTTCTTTTGGATTTTACATTTGAAGTATTATATTCATTCATTCTACTAATTTGATAAATTGTTATATTTGTTATGTGTCATAGGTAAAATTAAATTATATTTTATATTTATGAACCAATGAATTGTGATTTAAATAAATTAATAATTTTTAAATTTTATGTTTTAAATATTTTTAAATATTTATAGTTACAACAATTGGTTCCATCTAAAGATTTATTAATATTAACAGAGTGATCACTCTTAAATAGTAATGTATATTGCGTAATAACTAACACAGTGTATTGAATTACGCAATATACTCTGAACTGCTTCACATTTGGTCCTTGGCCTCTAATGTAATATCATTACTCTCCCCTTCATAAGATTGATGCCATCTCTTTAACCATTCGATTCGTCGGTGCCGCGTCGTATTTGGATATTGCAATTCAACTTGATGATCTGAAACAAATCTAAGAATTTTATATGGACCATCATATTGAATATCATTTTTGTTTCTTCTATGTGGTTCTCGTCTTACTAGTACCTCCTCCCCCACTTCAAAATGTCGTTTAATTCTTTTGTCTTTTTCGAATGTTCTCATCTTTTGCGCAGCTTGCTTGTTATTCTTTTGTGCTTCTTCCGAAATATCGTGTACTTGATGTTTGAGTCTAGAATTAGCGTGTAACGTTATTTTCCGTCCATATACTATCTCAAATGGTGAATATTTCGTAGAACTTTGATATGTTGCATTTATACTGAATTCAATTCGAGGCAGCAGTTCGTGCCACTGTTTTTCAGCACAGCCCCCTTTCATCGTAGTCACAAGTAAATCTCTCATTGTTCTGATAGCTCTTTCCACTAAGCTATTCGACTGATGTTGATATGGCGAGGCGAATTCTTGCTTTATTCCAAATTGTTCTAATTTTTCCTTAAAATATTTGCTTTCAAAATTTCGCCCTCTGTCTGTCAATATACTTTGAGGTTTACCATATTTGTAAATCCAATTGTTCATTAGCGTCTTCAAAATAGTTTTTTCATCTTGGTTTGCTGTAGCCGTTAAACTTACTAATTTGCTAAACCTATCAATAATAACGATAACATACTTTTTGTCGGTTGAAGTTCTCTCCATGAAAGCAACATCCATCACAATCTGTTCTAGAAATTCAGAACTTTCGTGTGGAATTAAAATTTCCTTTGTCCTCCCTTGGTCTATTTTCCGTCTTGCACATGTGACACATCGTTTAACTATCTCTTTAACGGTTTCTTGCATTTTCGGCCAGAAAAAATTCTCTTCCAAATAATGAAACAGTTTCTTAATTCCAACGTGACATAAATCTTCATGTATTTTAATCACTAGTTTAGATTGATAGCTTTTTGGGATTATCACTAGATCTATTTTGTCTGATTCCAATACAAGCATATCATCCGATATCTTTAACCGATCTTTATATCTGAATAAAAAACTATTTAGAAACGATTCCTTCCGAAAATCTATCTGATTCTTAAAAATTTCCATTACTTCCTGGAACAATTTATCTTTCTTCTGTTCTTCCATAATTTCTAACATTGTCTGTGTTTTTTGTATCAAATTGATATATCTTACTCTTGACCTTTCTTGTTTATGTTGTACATGTGCTGTCTGACACTGTGCACATAAACTACCCTCGATCCTTGATAATCCATCTGCGTTTGCATTTTCTTCACCTTTCCGGTATTTCAATTGGAAATCGTATTCCGATAGATTAGCCATCTATGTCTGAAATTGTGGACTTATTGGTTTTCTATTCGTGTTCATAAATACTAAAGCTTTTTGATCTGTTCGAGCCACGAATTATTTCCCGTATAAATACTGTCTAAAATATAAAACATATTCATGCAATGCCAATAACTCTTTCCTTGTTACGCAGTATCCCTTTAATCTGGGCCGCCAGATTTCTTGAACCGTATGCGATAACTATTTCTGAACCGTCTTCTTTTATTTGACTCAACACTGCTCCAATAGCTTCAAAACTGGCATCAGTATCCAAAATAAATTTACGGTCTATACGAGGAAAATCAAGAATAGGTGCTTGTGTTAAGGCTTCTTTAAGTTGTTTAAAACTGTTTTCACAATTTTCTGACCATTTGATTGTTTTATCACAACTTGACGCTGCTGCATGTAGGGGTGCTGCTATTTTAGCATAATCTTTGACAAATCGTCTATAGTAATTTGTCAAACCTAGAAAAGATCGAAGTTGTTTAGCACACTGTGGTTTCATCGCTTCTGTAATTGACTTGATCTTCTCTGAATTTGTCTGTATTCCATCTTCACTGACGGTGTGACCAAGGAATTTTAATTTGGTTTTGTAAATTTCGCACTTCTCCGGATTTATTCTTAGTCCTGTTTTTTTATTCTTTTGAAAACTTCTCACAATCGCTCATCATGTTCAGACTGATCCTTTCCATATACCAGAATATCGTCTAAATAAACAATTGCTCCATTAAACAATATACCCTCTAACATCGTGTGCATTAATCGCTGAAATGTTGCTGGAGCCGTTGATAATCCAAATGGAAGTCGATTGAAACAAAATTGACCTTCTTTGGAACTAAAAACCGTTTTTTCTTGTGCTTCTTCTGCTAATGCGACCTGATAGTATGCTTGTCCAAGATCTAAAGAAGAAAAGAATTTAGATCCTGATAGGTTATCGAGTAATTGGGATATGTTAGGCATAGGAAAAGATTCTCTTTCTGTCATCTTATTCAACTCTCGATAATCTACGCACATTCTAATTGAGCCGTCTTTCTTTCCTACTACAACTAATGGAGAGCTCCATGGACTTTTACATCGTCTTATAACTCCAGCTTTTGTTAACTCTTTTATCATTTCATCAATTTTCTGTTCTAGATGCTTTTTAATAATATTAGTATTCACTCAATACTCGCGAAAATAAGTAGTACCATCTTCATAATTTGTAGCGCCCCCTGAAAATTTTCCTCGCCCCCCACGCACCAAAATCTAAATCCACCACTGTTTCAAAGTCACTTTATTTATATAATTCTTGTCAATGATATAAGTGATATGCCGCGCATTTTCTATTGGATATAAATCTGTTAGTAACGATGGCCAATCAATAAAGAGCATTTCTTCGCCATATGTGTTTGTTAAACACTTTTAAATAAGTTCTCCTTAACATTTTTAGTCTTATGAATTAGTCTTTGATTCACCAAACGTAATCATCCTTTGTCACCTAAAGAGTTTACTGGCCATATCTTAAAAATATATCCTTCATTCACACGTTTAATAAGACCTGAAGAGTTAATTGTGATTGATATCTGATCCAATTTAAATTAAATAAATATTTAAATATCTGCACTTTTAAATGGTTATATATTAGTAGATTAAAAAGAAAACTTTGAATTTATTAAAGGAATTTAAAGGCTTTTAAAATGATATTGTTATAATCCTGTGATTCTCAATTAATATAAAAGCGCGGAACACCATTCACATGATTTTTTTACGCGGAACACTGACAAAAAATACTTGCCCACAATGAGTGAGCAATCACAAATTACTATCAATATGTTATAAACGTAAACAATGCCTTCTTATAAGCAAGGAAAATACCACGCGCAACGATAACAAGCAATAAAAACACTTTTATATTTGTATATTTATATATCTGTTTAACGGCTTTCTTATTGAATCATCTTATAAAAATATTAATTGAGGTTTTTGATGATATGTAGCTTAAATGCAAATTTAAAGATAAAATGTCATTTTTTTCGCGTAACACGGGTTGAGAACCACTGTTATAATCTGTAAAAATGATAAATTGTCTTCGTTATTTCTTAGACTTTAACAACTAATGCACAGTTTTTATTTTCTTTTAGTTTGAAATTATGCCATTGACAATGATTATTACAAGTTATAATATTGTGGCTTCAAAGTTACAATATTTATTATTTGCTCTTCAAATAAGTCCAATCAATTAATTATCTATTTCAATTAATCTTAATTTAAAATACCTAACCAAGTCGCCGTATTTAGGATGGATATATAGTAGAATGAACTAAAATTGAGAGATCACGGCTTATCATAAGCATGAGTTTTTTAAGGTTTTAGGTCATAACCCAGAGAACTCCTGAAGCAAATTATTTGTGCCCACCTAAACTAAGAGTAGTTCCTTTATTCCTTTGATTATCCACTAGTTTTCGATAAACAATTTTTTAAAGACATTTATTTTCGGATGTAAATTTCCTTTCTTAAATCTAAATTCTCACCAAAATATCAAAGATAACTCTATAATTAGGAAAGGATATCTTTGTAATGGTAATGAAAATAAGAAGCTTTGTTATGAAACAATCATAAAAATTTTACAATTCCTACTTCTAAAATTAAAATCATTTAAATTGCAATTAAATAATCATAAAAAATATTTCTGACATCTTATTTTCTTTTGAGGGAATATTAATAACACTTGTACAGATTAATCATAAAAATAAATTAAAACAAGTTTTCGAATTACCAAGATAATTAAAAATACTTTTATCTCTTTCATTCTGATTCAGATTGTGATTTAACCGATGGAGAAGAGAATTATTCTGTGACAAATAATTTTACCCTAGGAAATCTCAAATTATCAAAAATCAAAGACAGTCTTTCCCATCTTTTACCAGAACTGGAAAAATCACAAATTCTGCATTCATCTCATTCCGAATCGTCTAATACTGAAATTGAAATTCAAATCGGAGGTACTTAATATTATTTAGATATTTATAAAACAAAACTTTCAAAAAAGATTATTGAAATTGCAAAAATAAATTTTATAGAATTTATACTTTTCTTTTTTGAGAAATTTTATTAATAAAATTAAAAAAAATTTCTTTAAATATTTTCTTTGAGTGCATCAGTTATTTTGACAACTTTTTATTGAAGAAATTATACATTTTTATTGTAAAATTTGTACGCTGATTTTAAATTTTCAGTTAATTTTAATCCATTACGTCCAAATTATTCCAATTTGGTGAAAGAGTGAGAGAATAACACGTCTAATAACATTTATGAGATGTTTTTTTATTATGTTTTTTTATTATAGAGTTTTATCATGTTTCTGAAACTGCAAATTCCGTTGTTTAAATTTGCGAACTAATTTTAGATTGAAATCTTCATTTGATTTGCCATTCTTTTTTTCTAATATTTACATAGTGAAAATGCAGTTTCGCTACCCCCGTAAAATCTCATATTCAATTTATAAATTTGTTTCTCTTATTAGTTTAAAAAATTTATTGTATGAAGATGTTAAAATATTGGTGATATTTGTTTTAATAAAGCCTAAATTTGAAATTACATAATTCTTTATATTCAACAAAATTGATGATTTTCATTTGTATTGGATATGATAATAAATGATGACGGAAGGATCAATTTCCTAATGCCAATTTCAATGTTTCAAGGCATCCAATCACTCCTGATAATATATAATCACTCTCATATGCCTATAGAAATGATATTTATTCATTAAAATTATAATTAACAAATAAAATGAAATTAAAGATGTGTAAAATTGTGATGTGGAACACCGAAAAAAATTTATAATTTGTGAGATTTAGCACAACATATTGTCAGGGTATTTCAAATCATGAATGCGTGGAAAGCATTTTTTTTGAAAATGAAATGAAAAAAAACAAATTTTAAAAATTATTTTTTGGACGAAAACTTCGAAATTCAACTACGATATGTTACGACGATATTCTGGGTGACTTTGAAAAATTTTAAGTAAATTTAGGAAAATCCAACATGAAATGTTTGTTATTTGTGTCATTTGAATTTCTCTCATGAAACGCAAAAATAATTAACATAATAATATATTAATAATACACTTATAGAATTTTTTCATTGTTTTTCTAAAATATTGCAAACCGCTGAATCTTTGGTGTGAATTTTTACAATTATCAAATTTGCTTTCATAACTGATACTAAAAGTTTTTCCACATAACTTTTGTTTACTCGTTCCTCATCATTTAATAAATACTGTAAGTTTTGTTTTCTTAAATGGACGAGATATTTCTTAGAGTTTGAAAACTTTACAATCGAAATTCTTTTATTCTCTTCATCATTGTTCTATTATTATATATAATTTCTGACTAATATATTAACATTTAAGTAAATAATATTTTTAATAAATAATTTTAAATGTGTCAATTAAATTAATTTTTAAAATTTAATTAATTTTAAAATTTAACTTTTAATTTATAATTAACGTGGCTGCACCCATTCTAAATTAATTACTGCTGTTACATATTTTCTTACGATTTTTAGTGAAATTTTAAAAATATAATGTTTTTAGTTATTCTCATTTTTATTTAATTAATAAAAGTATACCCCTTATGGGTTTATGAATAGGCACTATAAAATTAGAACTGACTAATAAAATCCACAACGCTATTCTTCTTTTTTCCTGTTTAAATTGAAACAAAAAAATTGTACGATAAATTCTAGTATAAATATTTGAGAATAGATAACAAATATTTAATTTCATTTTTAATTTTTTCACTTCATTTATTATAAAATATTTAAAAAATATAATCCATGTAAATTATAGACAACATTTTATATGAAGAATGCAGTGTCAAAGTTGGTGATATGTTGAGCACAAAATGTGATGAAGACTTAGAAAACTTTCAGAACGATTCTAATAAAACAGGTTAGTTTAACGTTTTTCAAACTTAATTGTATTTTATCACAATAATAAAGGGCAAATAATTTTATTTATTATTTTAATTATGAATTTATTATTAGTATTTAATCAAAAATTATATGTAAAATATTTTTTTAGTTTTTTAAAATATATACAGAAGTGATTTTTAAATTTAAATTAAATATTTAATAATTTGAATTATATTAAAATATATTCAAATAAATTTTATAAAGAAATTAAATTAATACACATCTAATTTTATGTAATGAAAAACAAAACATATTTCTTTTTAATTTTGATTATAATGAAAATATCTTAGATTTTCAATTATGAAATTAATTTTCTCTCAATATAGTATTTTATCATTATTTGAAATAGCGAAATTTTAAAAGATCTATGAATTATTTTTTTCTTAAATTATTTTAATACAATTTTTTTGAGTAAAGAATAAAATTTTATGTTATATCAATAAATTCAAGGAAATTTAACTCCGCAGAAGATTCCTAACTTAGATACCATGCTAGAAAATTACTCTTATTACTTGTAATTTTATATCTCCGTCAGTCTACGCGGTTTTGATGATTTTAAATTAAAATATTCAAAGGCCTTTTTTTAACTTAAGACTCGACAGAAGATTCAGACAATTCTTCAGTCGATCGAATGCCTTTATTGCTTCAAGATTCCTCAAGCCTGGACAAATTACCACCACCAATGCCGGTTATATCGACTAACCTATTAGCATCAAGATCTGAAAAATTGAAAACCAAAATCAAATTATTTTCATTTGAAAATCCAGCATGTGAAAACGATGAAAACAAAATCGAATTGAAAAATAATTCAGTCAAAAATCCTCCAGTTTCACGAGTAAGTCTAGCAAATATTCAGCCTGGTCGTTCTCCAAGAGACAGTGGAGTGAGCTCCCATTCCAGTAACACAGATTTGCTAACGTTTGACTATCCCGATCTTAATCGTGCTCATCCAAACCCTTGTTTATATAATCAAAGACCACTATCAATAATTAGCAGCAATAGTGCTAAAACCGGTGTCGCTATTCAGTCAAATTCAACAACCCATAGTAAGTTTATTTATTGACATAATTAATTCTTTTATTTATTATTTTATAGTGTAATTAAATTGATGAAATTTATATCTATACCGTTCTCTCTACAAATCCTATACAATAATTACCATTATAAAATGCATTTTTTCTGAAACTTTTCCCAACAAAAGCTATTTATTATGTGAATATTTCTTTTTCATATCTCAATAAGAGAAATAAACTATTTTGGCAAACAAATTTTTAATTATAAATTATGATTAGATATTTATTAATTCTTTTATTAATGGTTCGCGCTAAATTACGCTTTCTGTTGAATCTAGGAATTCTGTTGTAGGAAAATATTCGATTGATAATTATAATAATGAATATAGAAATTTTTATTGCCAATTTTCTTTTCTCGTCGTAATGAAATAGAAAGGAATTTTTTTCAAAAAACAGATTTTTTATTATTTGATATTATTTTTGAGTCCATTTAATTGTGTAAAATTTATTCTATTTATTTCTGTAGGAAAATAATAGATTTTCTTTGAAAGGGTATCAGATGGTGAGTACTAGGGTTTGACATCATAAAGCGGAATAATTGCAATATTGTCTGCAAAATATGGAATTACTTTTTTATTCCAAAATATAGTATTTATATTTACTTCTTTTAAACTGTTTTTAGTATTCTTTCATTCTTATTGCTATAAATATTTAAATACAAATTGAAAAAATTGTCTTTTCTAAATTTCTGGGATTTACCAAATGTTGAATTATGCCTCCTCTCACTTAAAAATATTCTGAATTATAATAAATTCTCTATAATAATCGATTGAAAACTAAAAGATAAAAAGATAATTCGTTTATAATTTTCGGACTTCTGCTACCTTGACCCAACGTATATTGTTTTAATCTTAATATTACGTTTAGTTATAACTGATAGTTATATTTGTATTTTCATTATAATTAAATTTGATTAAATATTTTTCAATCCAATCATTGCAAAAGATCCAATTAATAAATAAAAATGATTATAAATAAAATGAAAATAACGTTCGTTTTTTTTAAATATTTAAAAATATTTAAAACATAAAATTTAAAAATTATTAATTTATTTAAATCACAATTCATTGGTTCATAAATAAAAATATAATTTAATTTTACCTATGACACATAACAAATATAACAATTTATCAAATTAGTAGAATGAATGAATATAATACTTCAAATGTAAAATCCAGAAGAAATGTTACAGATGTAAACTATTGTTCAAACTTATTAGTTAGTTTCAACAGTAATCAAGTGAAACCTGTTGGTGATGCAGTTCCCAATCTTTTGATTAAAAGATCAAATATCCACGAAAGGTTTGGAAGACGAATAGTTCAAAAAACTTCAAAAATAAAATACAGAATGTACAAAACGTCAAAAATTCTCAAAAAAGCAAAATTAACAGCAAAAATGAAAATCAAAGATAAAAACTTCAACAAAGAAATATTTTCAAATATCATCAAATCCGACAAAACCTTGAATAAAAGTAAAGTAATATTCCAGTCAATATCAAATTTAATAGATTACCACAAAACGCAAAAGCCTACTTTGTCAAACGACAAGGACATCATAAACGCCATTTCAATTTTGTTACATGTTTATAATGAAAATCAGTAATAATTAAATAAAATTTTTATATTGTTAATTGTGGTTTTTATATTTTATTATAATTGTCTTTTCTCTTCATTTTATATTCTAAACATGTAATTTTTTTACATTACCACAAATATTAAATACTTATTTCATTTCATTTGTTTCTTTTGTTACTAATCAAATGACCATTTTTTAAATATTTTTTCAATTAACATAAACTGTTTGATTTACTCTTTTATATGAGTTTTGGTGATTAATTTCTATAAATAATTCTTTCAATAGTTATAAAATAATAACAAAATTTATATTTTCAAAAAATTCAAAAAATTATTAATTAAATTTTATTTAAAAGTTGTGATTTTTTAAAAATTCTTAAAGATAACTCAATTTAAATTTTAAATTACCTCGAACAATTTATTTTTTGGTTTTCTTAAAATATTTAAATTATATAACACATTCAAATTTAAAAATTATTAGTGAAATGGTTTAATTTAATTAATTAACAATTTAATTCATAAAAATAAAAATTAAATTGAAATAAAAATAAAATTAAGTCAAATTTAAAAAAAAACGTATTTTAAATATTATTAAAATTTGTGAAATCTCTAATTATTTTAAATAATCTAAGGAATTATTTTTAAATATTAATAGTTTTTAAATTATTTAACATGCACAATTCCAGAAATTGCTTATTTTATGACTATAAATAAAAGGTATAAAGGTATTTTATTGTATCTACCAGGGTTCCAAAACTAGACGTTCACCATAAAAACTGCTACTTAGTGTCTAGAGTCATAGTGAAAATAATTATCTATTACAGTATTCCAAACTGGCGAATATAGAATCGATGAGATTTATTAAAAACTTAAAGATGATTCGAAAGAAAGGTTCCATTATTATTGACAACTCTCTAGATTACATTTTTACACTTGATAATTGCCACCATTCAGCATGACATTGATCCAGGAGACACCCGTCTATTCTTACCTCTAGATAATTTCTTATTCAACAAGTAATTCCAACATTTGAATTATGTCGAAAAAGTCTTGATCCACTTCGTTAGACCACATTATTATAATTTCTTTATTGATAGACTTGTTTTAATAATATTTATATTTCAAATAATAAATATTTTTTATTTTAAAAATTGAACATTTGATCTGATATTATATAAATATAATTTTGCCATTGCCCGATTCGCTATACACAACCTATCAACTGCTCTTTTCCATTAAGCCAAATATTTTCCATTATTGCTGGGGACATTGACATTTCCAGGATTTTCTGTATTTTGTATACTTTTTCGTTAACTTCTCTTGGTAGAACTCTCATTATTGTCAGCGTATTCATATTTAATGTTACTCTTGCATTTTCTTTTAATTTAGATTTAGATATAGCCGTACGACATCCAACGATAAATCGTGATCCTCCACAAATCTTAACAGCAAATTTTTCATCTGTAACTTTTTTGAAAATTTCTGCAACAAGATTATTATCTGTTTGGAAATCATTGCTATGATTTTCATACTTTTCATGCTGACTTTCTGCGTCTCGCAATTTTAATCTTAAATTTTTGGATTCAGTTTCAACTTGAGAATGTCTAATCACTTTTTGTTTCCATTGCTGAGTTCATTTTCTATACTTGATAATTTTGATTCCATTTCTTAAATTCATATTTTTCATACAACATTTCAAAATTGTAACTGTGACGATATATTTTTACTACTTTTTAGAACTTATTATAATTAAGAATTTCGAAATTTTTATAAGTTTTCTCGTTTGAACTCTCATTTTTACTGAACAGTTTTTAATAAATATTTTTTTATAATAATAATATTAATTTTTAAAATTAAAATTTTATTTTCTATTATCCAATTTCTACGCTAAAATACAAAAATTTTTACGAGAATCATTAATTCCTAGTATCAATTTGCATGTAAGGCAAACTTTTCTAGCTATGCAATGAAAGGAAATTCTCAAATTGTCTCACGTATCTTTTTCAATTTTCATACAATTTTTAAACACTATTTATCAGACTGATTTTTTTAAAATATTATAATTATAATAGTTTGCCCTATACAAGAAACAAGCCAAAGTGATGTGAAGAATAATAATATAAGAAAGAATTATTTCACTGAATTAGTCTTTTTATTTTTCCTATTAAATATATACTTTTTACTTTTAACCCTTAATTTTTCTCGTTTATTCGTAATGAAAAGTTTGTCTTTTTTTTCTTGTTCTAAGACTTTACATTAATTATTTAATTTAAGTTTTTGTAGAGAAATCCTTTAAAATAATTTTTTTGTTTCTTCTACAGTGAAAATGGTGAACCTTTGGCAAACAAGACGCGGAAAATTATTTAATGAATTTTATTGTTTAAACACTTTCATTAATATGAATTATAATAAAGAAGCACTAATACAGTAGACTCTATTCTTTGCGGTTTATTGTGGATAAATAAAAATTATTTAGAAAATTAAGAAATAATCCAAGCTTTGAAAAATATATTCAAAAAATAGATGCCGCATCATCTGTATAAACATAACTTTCCTCATTATTGTAAAAATTCATTTCTTGTAATAATATTTAGCAAGGTAGTCACAAATTTTCTCTGATTCCATTAAGAAATTACCATGCATTATCCAAAATGTTCACGACCTACAGTATTTTAAAAATTTAATTGCTTAAAATTATCTATTTGGATTCTTGTTTTTAATTAATTTTCATTTAATTAAAATTTATTTTATCATATTAATAGAATCGATAAAATGTTTAAGCTGAATTATTATTATTTAAATTGCGATATTAAAACCTTTTACTAAACAGCGCACTAATTCATGGTGAATTTTCCTAGAAAAATAAAGGAGTCTTTACAGAAATCCGTTTATTTCATGTAATAATACTACCAAGAGACTCTCATAAGTAAATTTTGCCGAAAGTTCGTTTAAATTAAGAAATGTTAAACCGCAAGCATTATTCTTAACAAATAGGTCTTATCTACTAATGCATAATAAGTTACTGGTGATCAATCTTTATTTGACGTTCAGACAAAAACTAATTTTTAAAATTAAAAATAAATTACAAAAATGTATAATTAATTAAAATTTTAAAATTTTAAATGTAAAAAAATTTTGCTTTCTCAATTGACAGCAAGAAGTCCGCGTGCTGTCACTTGAGCATCACTGCTAATAGCTATCGCTTATTCCAATATAAATGTTTACGATTTCTTAGCATGCTTTTATTAAAAATGTAATCTATCAATAATTTTATTTTATTAGAAGAAAAAAACACAATTCTCGAAACAGAACTCACGACTGAAAACTACATTCCTCCTATTTTTGAAGACAATGATTCGCTTTTCGATAACTCCATGCCTCAAATTCCTTCTATAATGACATCTAGCAAAGACAGCGGGGTCGACGCTGACAGCGGAACAGCATTGTCAAATCAACAGAACGTCCTAAATAGAATTCCATTCCAAGACAAACCTGTATATTGGAGATTATTACATCGTCATAATTGTCTGATGGGTTGTGTTTCTCAAAATTTGCTCACTGGCTCAGTAAGTTGATTAATATGTAGTTGAACAATAATAATAATTATTATTTTTATTATTATTATTTTTATTATTATTATTATTATTATTATTATTATTATTATTATTATTATTATTATTATTATTATTATTTTTATTATTATTATTATTATTATTATTATTATTATTATTATTATTATTATTATTATTATTATTATTATTATTATTATTGGATTTACCAGTCACATTTTAGTCTACTCAAAAGACCTCAGCCGAAAAATCAACCCGTTCAACTTCATTGTGGTTGAAAAACAGTAGTGAAAAATTTGATTCTGAAGATAAAACCGATTCAGCAAATATTACAATTCTAGATTTGAATACAAAAGAATTTGTTAATAGAGTTTTATATCGCGTTGCAGTGAATTTATTCAACAGGTTTTTCAATTGGTTTTCTAATGTAATATTTATAAAAATAATATAAAACAGTCACTTACAATTGTATTGAAATTATTATTGTCCGAATTCATAACTAAACCCCTTAACGTGCATGATCGAGTTAACTCAAGCGCACTAAATGTGCAAAATTGTGCACACTCGTGATTATTTGATCTGCGTTGCATACTATAAAAATACAAATTTTGAGTAATTTTGTATTTTTTTAAAAGTTTTTTCAAAATAAGTTTCAAAAGTGTAAGATAAAAAAACTGTATTTTTTAGACGGTTAAAATTTATTCCAGTATAAAAATAATATCTTCAAAAAGTTTAAANTTGTTTTTTTGTAGTACTTTTTTTACAATTAGTTTTCAGAAAAATTTAAGAATTATAATAGTGTTTATTCTTTGTTAAAGTTATCTATAGTTATGTTATTTATAAACGATAATATTTCTGTAAACTGTAAATATTAATTATTTAAAAGTAAGTCTTCTTTTTTAAATATATAATAATTTAATAAAAATATTAATATATATGTAATTCCAAATATAAATTATTTAATAGTAAATCAAAAAACAAGTGATTTGTATCAAAAGGAATTCTAATTGAAGTACATATATTAAAAAGTTCCAGTTGTATTAACAATAATAAAACAAGCATCTCTATATAAAATCTATAAAAGTGTAGATTAAGTATATTGTTCATAGAACTGAAATTCTTGAAGTAAGTATACATAATATTAAATATTTTCCTCTAACTATAAAAATTATATTTAGTTTAGCCAGTTTAAAATTTAAAGAAATGTCTGACGGATATAAGAGAAAACATGAGTCAGGCTCAGAAAAGCGTAAAAAGAAAATTGTCAAAGAAGAAGCATTGAAAAACATGAAAGGTTCACTACTCAAATATATAACAGCAACAAGAGGAAATAATGAAAGCTGTTCTACAAATGTAAACGAATTTATTGGACCAGAAAACCAAAATCAAAATAAAACTTCAGAACAATTATCATGTGGTAGTAGTGGTACAGAAGATATTAGTACTGATAAACAGGGCACGTATACAGGTGAGACAGAGGTTGTAGAAGGTCAAACTTCTGCCGAAATAATTATATCTTTAGAGGATAATATAATAGAAATATCTAATGAAATATCAAAAGTTAATTTAAACTTAAAATATAATAATGATCCAGCTAATTGGATATTACTGCTGATCTCATAAATTATTTTCTGAAAATAAGCCTTCGCAAAATATAGATTTCAATTTTCTCTTGAAAGGTAGAAAATATGGAGACAAAACCAGATATCCACGTAAAGAATATTTTATCAGGAAATTAACAAATGGGGAAACAATCGAAAGAGACTGGCTTATATATTCTCCATCAACTGGAACAGTACATTGTTATATCTGCAAGCTTTTCCCTAGAGTGAACGTGAACGTAATTCTCAATCAATTTAAAATTGGATTTGATGATTGGAAAAATGCAATGTCCAGGATTACATCACATGAAAAATCAAAAGATCATCTTGACGCAGTATCAGCTATGTTTCAATTACAGAAGAACAGTAAAATTGATGTAGAACTACAGAAAGAGAAAGATAAACTATGTAAATACTGGATTGAAGTTTTAAAGAGAATAGTTGCCGTAATAAAATTTCTATCTGAAAGAGGTTTGCCATTCCGTGGGAATAATGAAATTCATAATTGTTCTAATAATGGAAATTATCTTGGTTGTATCGATCTTATAGCCGAATTTGATCCTTTTTTAAAGGAGCATATTCGAAGACATGGAAATCCTGGAAGAGGAAATGTTTCCTATTTATCTAATATTATATGTGAAGAATTTATTGGTATACTAGAATCCAAGGTAACAACGCAGATAATATCTGAAATTAAAGAAGCGAAATATTATGGAATCAGCATTGATTCAACTCCTGATATTAGTCATATGGACCAGATTACCGTGATAATTCGGTATGTCCTTAAATGTGGAAATGTGGTTGAACGATTTTTAAAATTTATTGCAATTGAACAACACGATGGAAAATATTTATTCGACATTATACGACATACTTTGGAACATCATAACATAAGTATTGGAAATTGCAGGTCCCAATCATATGATAACGCCAGTAATATGAGCGGCATATATACAGGTGTACAAGCTAGATTTAGAGAAATAAATAAACTGGCGGAATGGGTTCCATGTGCTGCACATAGTCTTAATTTGGTGGGTTCAACTGCTGTGGAGTGTTGCCTGGAAGCAGTAAAGTTTTTTGGAATTTTAGAAGCAATATATACTTTTTTTTCCGCTTCACCACAGAGATGGTCCAAATTTAAAGACAATATGAAAGAAAAATACTTGTGTTGTAAAAAATTTATCAGAAACCAGATGGTCTGTACGACATGATGCTACTAAAGCTCTATTCATGAATTATTCAGAAATTCAAAAAGCATTGTTTGAAATAACTGAAAGCGAACGTCAGCCTGCAGTGGCTGTGCAGGAAGCTAAATCTTTAATAAAAAACCTGAACAATTTTGAAACAGCATTGATGTGTGTTATTTGGAATGATTTATTGCAAAATATTAATATTGTCAATAAAGCTCTGCAGGAGACTGGCATAGAATTATGTACCATTGTCAAATTATTTAAAACTCTCATAGCTTACTTTCATGGTATTCGTATAGAGTTTGATAAATTTGAAACCATGGCAAAAAAACTTACAACTTCCGAATATAAACAACATACACAACGTAAACGAATAAGAAATAGATTTTTTGACGAAGTTTTAGACAACACCGATCCTAGTTTGAGCCTGAGTGCAAGTAACAAATTTCGTATTGAATCTTTTTATATAATAGTAGATAAACTTATTATTGAGATGCGTAAACGTCTTGAAGCATACGGAATGTTATATGAAAGGTTTAATTTTTTAGTGGACAGAACTTTGACAAATGATGAAATAGTTTCGAAAGCAAACAAGTTAGTGCAAATATATTCTTCAGATGTTGAAGATGCATTTTGTGACGAGTTTTTATTATTTTCACGAATGTATGGAGATAAAAAATCAGTGAACGAAATGTTAGTTGCACAAATAAATGATAAATTAGTTACCAGTTTTCCCAATGTAAATATTGTGTTACGAATTTATTTATCAATATTTGGTACGAATGCGGAAGGGGAACGTAGTTTTTCAAAGCTTAAAAGAATTAAAAATTGTCTCCGATCAACTATGGGGCAGGAACGATTGTCAGCACTAACACTTTTATCTATTGAAAGTGATTTAATGCGAGAGATTAGTTTCGATGAGGTTATTGTCGAATTCGCAAATAAAAAATGCAGAAAAGTTATTTTAGATAATAATTGAATAAATTGTTTACTAAATTAATGTTATTTTTTTATATTTTTTTGAAAATAAATTTTTAATTATTATGAATTAAATCAATTTTTTTTTCATGCTCTGGTTAAATATTTATAATATACATTTTTCGTAAGTATAAATACATATTTTCGTAGGCCATTTAATATTCGTAGGCCCTAGGCACTGTGCCTACTGTGCCTATGGGATAATGCGCGCCTGCAAGCATGGCCATGAAAGTGTGCAAATGATTATCCCAATGTTGGCAGATCAACTGAAATTTCCGATCAAAAGATTACGCAATGTGAGCCGATTATTCGTGCTGAAAGACGCATTAAGATAGGCGAAATAGCAGAATTACTTAAAATATGTTGCCAGTTGTCACAACATCATTGGAAAATTAGGCTATTGCAAATTATTTTAATTTTGTAATATTCAAAATACTTGAAAATATTTTTTTGTTAACGTCTTATATGATATTAATAAAATAAAATTTATGGATACAAAAAATTTTTAAAATGTAATTTTTTTATCCTTTTCAATATAAGTATTACTGCTGCCGGCTTTCCGAATTATTTTTCCGAATCAAAAATTCATTTTGCTAGGGAAGTTTTACTAGAACCTGTCGTTTTTTATTAATTATTTTTCTTAATAATACCTGTTTCAGCCGATTTTGGCGTGGTTTTTGTATTGCGTCTGTGTGCGCGGTATGATTAGACCGATGCTCTTGTTAGTGTGCGCACACAGACGCGAGTAATAAGTATTTTTATATTTTGCTTAAGATTGATTTTAATTGTAGTAATAGTTGTTTGGTAGAATGGATTTAATTCTGGTGATTCGGGTTTTGTTCGAAGAGTTTGTTTTAATAACCAAGTTTTGGAGTTTTTTTCGATGTGGTTTAAAATGGAAAATCGAACTTCCAATAGTTCAATTAAGTCTTTGGAAAGAATAAGAGATGATCTGCCAAAATCTTTATTTATTAATTCCTTTGAAGGAAATGAATTGACAGATGATCATGATGTTCATTCTTACAAATATAAATTAGAAATTCAAAATATGCTCAATAACAAGTTTCGTTCATGTGATCTCCCTAAATCTGACAATTTCAAAATGAAAAACTTTTGTACATTTTCTAGTATCATCCAAGATTTCGAAAATCTTAAAGAATCAGAGCCGTTATGCAAATATTCAATTATTAAAGAATCGTTCGAAAATGTTATTAAATCTGGTGAATATTATGATGACTTCACAGATGAAATGAAAAAGTATTCAATGAACATTCCACTGCCTAATATCACAATGAAAGAAAAGTCTACAAATTTACAAAGTAAAGATCAAAGTAATATTTCGATTGGAAAACAAAATGAAGATTATTTATGTGATATGAAATATGAACTATTGGACAAATCTAAAAATAATGAAGCTATGTTTGTCCCTATTGAAGTTCAAAGAATTGCTCATGAATCTGAAACATTCGCATTCCAAGCTGAGTATTTGTGTTAGACAGAAACAATACCTTTTAACATGTTATTTTATACCTCAATATCACAATGGTCATGACAAGTTAGAATCGTTTTTGGTAGAAATCGATTGGGTTACATAAAATATTTTTGTACTTTTTAAAAATTTAATTTTAAATAAAAAACCAAATACGGCGTTAAGTGGGCATGAACATGGGGAGCTAAGTACCCAGGACCGGCCGTGGAATTGAGTATATTTTATTTTGTTAACCTTTAATGGAGTTAAATGGCTTTTAACTTATAAAATTTATAGAATTTTTCACCCGTAAAAGATGTTGAAGGGTTCTTAATTTCTGATATGAACTTGATTCAAATTGAAAATTGAATGAAATTACTTTGGAGTTATAAAGATTGCTGGAAAACATTGTTCAAAGAATAGAATTAACAGACATTTTTAAATTTGTTATTCCATTGGTAATACCGTTCCAGTCGTAATCTCAAAAAACATCCTGAATAAAAAATCAACCCTACAGAAAGCTATTTTTATTTGTCAAAGAAATAAAACTATTCAGCTATGAATATCAAGTATTTTCTAGCTTATCATGCAATATCAGTAAGGTGTCTAATATAATACAACACGAATTTTAAACTTATTAATATAGAGGTGGCTATTAAGTGTGCTCTAAAAATTATAATTTGTGCTCTAATATTACCTGAATCTCTTAAACAAATAAAAGTGAGCTATATAAAATATATTAAAAAATAAATTTAGGATTAAGAATTATAATTTTAAGATTCCATTAAATTTATTTACATTTATTATAGCTCATTTTAAACAACAGCTCTATTAAAATAATTATGTGATCTTTTAAATTCTTTTAGAGTACAACTTAGAATTTTTAGATTAAAACCTAGAATCTTTAGTCTCCAAAATAAATATATTTTATAGCACAACTAATATCAGTACTGGGTGATAATTATAAATAAATTAAACAATATTTTTTTGTAAACCAATTTTTTTCGGAAATTTGCTTTTTATTGATATGTGAAATTTCATTTTGCTAATTTTGGGGCCTAATCATACGTGCATAGCTATATTTTATTATGTCATATAAAGTTTGAGGAAACAAATAAATAATAAAAATAAAATAAAAATTTCATCAAATTTAATTTGAACTGTCATATGTTATATAATGGCACGCATCAATTATAATTCCATCGATTTAATTGATGAAAATTTTCCTAATTTTTGGCTTATAATTAACCAATATTCTCACAACAAAAACATCATAAAACTTATCAAGAAAATTGTATTTTGAAAAAAATGTTTTGTTTTCTTATTTCCCAATTATAAATAAAAACCACACATACGTGTATCGATTAGGAATTTTTTTGAAATTAATTTATAAATCTGTTGTTCCGTATTTCTGGAATGAAATCTAATTTATTAACTACGGTTACAAGTCGGCGTCATACCCAAGATTTATTTATGAAAATCCAAACCGGAACTTGATATTTTAACATTATTTATAGTGTTTCCAATTGCATAAACTAGAAAAAGGATTATTATTAGTTTAGAAGTTATTATTGATCAAAATCATATGCTTACTTATTTCACTTTTTTGCACACACAAGCATTCCTACATCAGTCATCAAACATCGAGATACTAGTGACTCACTATGGTTCATTATAAATTATTATCGTTTCACCTTACAACTACGATGTAACTACAACTTAGATGCTTTTGGTTGCCTTGAACTCGAAGAAACCATTTCAATTTTCAGTTTGCAGTGATCTTGTTATTATGGATGACATCATTTTTCTCACTGTTTAGACAAATTATTTTAGGTTTCAACTCATTTACTAGTGTTTTTCATGTTTTTGTTTTCTCTATCTCCAATTTTTCTTAGTACTAACGCAAATCTTGAATATTCACGTCGACATATTCTTCGTCTACTGATATCAGAGTCCTCTCTCTAAATTAATAGTTAAATTATAATATTTATAATAACATTATTATTATAATATTAAACGTTTTTCTTCAAGTCACCGTTTCAATATGTATCTTTATCTTATCACATTTTAAATAACGCGATTTCTGAGATATTATTATTTTATTTTTTAATTTTCAATATCATAAATAGCATGAATGAGTATTCAATAATTTATATCTCTATTTCTCCCTATTCCTCACCATTTATAGATTATCATAATTTAATAATCAATAATTTATTAAAAAAAATTATTTTCTTTTCATGCCATTTATTGATTTTTGTAATTAATATAATAATTCCAATTTTATTTTTTAACAGTTAACATTCTTTCAGGAGATTTAATTTTATAAATATAGAATAATTAAATTAATAACTTATTATATTCAAAACATTTTTCGCCAAATTAAATTAACGGATATTTTTATTAATTAATTGATTCGATTAAACTTTAATTATTAAATTTTTCTTAAATTTATATTTTCTAATTTTCCAATTTAAATTTTTTTTTAAATGTTTTAAAAATTTCTCAAATAATAAATAGTTTGAAATTATATAAACAAAAAAAATTCTTATGTAGAAAACTTAAAATTTTATAAAATATGGAAGAAATTCTAAAAAAAATTATAGAACACTATATAAAAAATTGTAAACCAGAAATTGTAAAAAATTGTAATAAACTCACATTGATTGTTAAAGAGCAAGACATTAATTAAAAAGTGATTGTATAGAATTTTAACATTAGGTAGTTAAAACTGTTTAAAACTGTTTTAAAATGTCCGAATCTCTGAAAAAACATAAAATAAATTTATTACATATTTTCAAAGATCTTCTAGCAAAAATATTGAATTCAAAACTCAAGTTCTGCAAATAATGTCAATAAAATGTCTATAAAATATCTATTGCAAACTAAATTTTTTAATCACGCCTATTTTATTAAATGCGATTTCATATTAAAGTATTATTGAAAGTAAATAGTATCATTAAAAAAATTTACAAACTAAGTCAAAACATGTATCCCAAACAATAAATAAACTGAAAAGGATACAATTATAGTGCAATTCTTATACAACTTAATAATCTTTATGCAAGAAGTTTAAAATAAGTTTTAAATATATATATATTAAAATTCATACTCTATTCTAAAGTTAAATATTACCTAATTCATGCAAAAATAATTGAATAACTTATGGTTCATTCTGTTTATTTTCAGATAACATTGTAATAAAAATAGCATGTTGTCGATTTAGAATAAAATTTATGGTAAAATTTGATTTTACATAATATCAATGAATCGTATATGGAAAATTCTATGTTTATTATTATTATTATTATTATTATTATTATTATTATTATTATTATTATTATTATTATTATTATTATTATTATTATTATTATTATTATTATTATTATTATTATTATTATTATTATTATTATTATTATTATTATTAATAATTTTTATTAAAGAAAACTAGTTATTTAAATTATGTGTATTTCAAAGTAAATGTAATTTCAGAAAATGGTTAAAATAATAATATTTATTATCATAAAATTAATAATAGAGTAAAGCGAAAATTCAAAGATGTAAATTTTGTAAGAGTAATTCGAGGAGCAGATTTCCTTGTCCGTCTTGAAATCAATATTTACATTGTCAATATGCCATTTGCAGAATTCATAAAATATCCCAATCTATTGGAATTGTAAATATTGATTGCAAATTTTCACACTCAAACAATTAATCAAAATACAGTTCTCAATAAATAATCAAAATAATTTATTAACTATACAACAGTTATTTCAAAGTAAAATCTGAAATAGAAATTAATTTATTTTAATAACCCGTTTTTATACTCATCTTTGTTAGAAAAAATCTGTACAGTAACTTTTGTAACAATTAAAACAAAATTTTATTCATTGCATAACTACAGTAGAAATTTTGATTTCCATCATCATATGTCAATCAAAATAGCCTCTATTAAAATCTATAACAAATCTGAAAGAAAGAAAAATTTGTTTGAACTATTTAATTGTTTATTCAAATAGTTTGTTTTAATTTATGTCTAATCTTTATATATGATTTTTACAGGAACTCGAGTGTTGGTTTAAAGTTTATGGAAGATCATAAAATTTTCAACGTTCGTTGTCCCATTGAGATGGCGTCTTTTTTACGAAATAGAGAAATAAATCTTCAAGTAATAGCAGATTTTATTAGTTCCCAAAATTCTGTTTTTCATTTGAATGTATTGAAGTAAGTCCTGTTACTTTATAATATAATTATTTATTTTATTTTATGTTTTTTGTTCAAATAATCATAACGAAGTTTTCAAAAGGTTTAAGTTATTGTCTGAAGTTTGATAAATTGTAAAAGTGTAATAGATTTTATATTAACGGATACGACATCAAAATCCAGAAAAATTTAAAAACATATTAACGAATCCCCTGGAAATATATCTTCTCAATTAATCTCTTAACTAAAATAAAACTCAATAATTTTAATGACAATTATAAAAAAAATATTTTTCAATATTTTTTTTAATAATACATCCTATTTTTACTTTTGATAAGTAAAATAACTACTTTGTTGATTTCTCATTTACTTCCCCAGAATTTCAAGAAAAGTATCACCAATTGTGGATTGATTTCAAAAATATTGTATTCAGTTGTTAAAATAGTTGAATCAAACTTTCTCCTCTTAAATCAAATATCAACACATTACGTTCAGCTCCGACTGTTTTGTCTTAGAATATCGTCCATTTTATATATGAAAATCAAAATCAAATTAAAAAATCTACAATTTAAATTTTATTTATCAAAAAAGTGGTCAGTTATTTTTCCTAATTGACCTCTTAAGCTATAATGTAGATCACAGTAGACGGAGATTTGCATTGCATACGCATACATAGAACTATAAGTGTATACACTGAATACCAAAAGTAGAACACGATAAAAAACGATTAAAAACATAACAGGCTGAAATATAAGTCCAACCCATAGATATTCACTTAAATTTCTTAATCGTCATAAGCTCAGAATAGGGACCTTGTCTTTAACGCATATATAAGAGGTTAATATAAAAAAGAGTTATTTGTCACAGTCCGAAATACTTAGAAGTAAAAATTTAAAATTCATTACTCATTTGATCTTTAAATGTGACGGAATAGACAAAATAACTAATATGTTAAAAAAAGTAAATATATTACAGATAATTTTGTCAAGCCTCCAAAACATTTTTTTCAAAAGCATATTACGTAATTAAAGAAGAAAAAAATGTAACGAGAATTTAAGAATTATATTTCAATAAAATTACATGTTTACTCAATAAAAGCATTTAATATAAAGAAAATTCGAAACTTCATCATTCAAGATAATAGAGGAAAAATAGTGAATTCAGCAAATCAAGGAATTTATTTATTTATTTAATATCTTCAAAAGATATTTTGGAAATTAAAATACTTTTATATTATTCAAAAAACATAAAATAAAAATCTTTGTTAAAAATTTCTCATCAAAAGATATTTATTAAGTTCAAAAATATTTAAAGAAAAAATCAACTGAAAACCAACTTCAGTTAAAGAAAAAGAAGAGCAAAAAATAATAAAAATTGATAACAAAAAAATTTTAAAGGGAAATAAGATGATAAAATTTTGCTTAAATTTAGTTCAAAATGAAGTATATCAGGAAAGCAGAAATTGGATATTTTAATATTACCAAAAAGGCCGTGTGAAATAAAGAAAGACTGTATAGATGACTGTAAAGATGACTGTATAAACATATATTGAATTTTAATTCCACAGTAACCGTCAATTCTGAACGATATTGG
>CAUHTR010007782.1:0-72204 GCA_959609185.1 Schmidtea polychroa
TTTTTTTTTAATAAAATAAATATTGATAATTTATATATTATGGTCTTTTTTCCGAATATTTTGTTTTAGTTTGGAAATATTTCATTAAAATTAATAATCACAAATAATAACAAATAGTATATTCATGTTTGGAAATTTTCCCAGCAAGAAATATAACAATCATTGACGTAATGAAAGCTAATGATGATCCCTAAAGTGACCATTGGCAGTCAACCTGTTAATTCAACTAAATCCCATATAATTTATTTTATCTGAAAGGATGCACATCAGAATCATACCGACTCAGACCAGATTTCCAGGATTACACTTTTGATACAACGTAAATCTAAACAATTTTAAATTCAAAGTTTTCGTCATCCTCATCACTGGAAATATGTAAGCCTGAATGCAAAATGATACCATGTTCATTTGGTGTTCAATTAATTCCATTATATTAGCTCAATTTAAGTGTTTTCTAACCTCTCCTCATCAATGATCAGTAAAATACCGAAACATTTTACGCGACCAGTGATCTAAACTAGTAGACGAATAACCGGAAAACAAATTATCAAACAATATGAAACTAAATGAGAAATTAAAGTTCAATGTGGACAAGTCTTTTAAATTAGAAAAATTCAGACAAAATTTGACAAAAGAATACTTAAAAATATTTCTTGTTAAACATATAAATAAAAAATTGAAATAACTTACATTTATTATATTCAACACATATTATAAATTTAATTAAAAGTTACAAATAGAAAACAAAAAATATGACTATTAAAATTTAAAAAACAGTATCATAATTGTGTTGTTAGCCACTGTGAATTTTAGATTTGATATTCACATTTAAACAATCAAAAGAAGTAAACATTGACATTCAATTCTGGCATTGCGACATACAAAGAGAAATACCCCAACAAGCAAACCTTCAGTATTAACAACTACACGTATTTCTAAACAACCTGTGTTTACTTCATGAAAATGACAATTTCTATCTGAGTGGCTGCCAACACGCCTAGCTTAGATAAAAGATTGAAACAGGCGGCTCGTGGACCAAAAATCCGGATGGGTCAAAGAATTCTTATGGGTCGCTATTAAATAGCTTTTTTCCGCAATATTTCAAAAAAAATCCAAAGTATTTTTTGATTATAATTTTCTTGTAAAAAATAATCATAACTTTTAATATCATACACGTTTCGACAATTTCTATTTCAACTTGAGTTCTTAAACCTAACCAAACATTTTAATCTAATATTTTACTAGTGCATTTTATGAACTAAAATTTATTTGTTCATCAGAATAAGCCAAAATCTACACTGCACATTTTATTATAAATGACTTAAAATTATTTGGGTACGTCAGTTAATGCCATAAAATACATATCCTCGGAAATACATGAAATTTCTAAATATGTTATATATATGTTATATATATCTATAGTCGAAATTTTTTTCATTTGTATTAAATATATTATTCGCAACAAAAGGCTTTAATTATAATTTAATTGTTTAAAATTTAATTAATGGTACACTCAATAAGAAAATATATGATTTTATAGCTTTAACTTTATTTAAAAATGATTTTTTTCACAACAGTTTACTTTTTACACAAAAAAATCAGTAGATTTAGATAAAAATATGCATTGATAGTTGACTTTTAAGAAGCAGTGTTAAACCCCGGGCCATCATATGGCAGTATAAAACGACGATTAGAAAAGACACCGCATTCGATTTTTAACTCCCTAACAGAAAGACCAAAGATTGCTTAGTGTGTTCTTAACGCAACATCCATATTTGGAGAAAAGAAACCAACGACTTATGAAAGGAAGTACTGTCTTCACCTGTATTTTCCAAATGATTAATATCAAAATGACATTTTTATGCAAAGAAAAATCAGTAATATTTTTTAAAAACAATTAAAGGATTTGGAAATTTTACAAACAAAGATTCTACATTTCACGAAAATCTATGAAAAGCTTCACAAGTATCCTGTGTGATTAAAGCTGCAAAACCAAATACAATTGGCGAAACTTTGATTCTTCCTAGAGTTATTTATGATGAGAAATTCATTAAAAGAACGATACTATTTTTCTTCCAAATGGTTGCACGCAAAATACATGAAATAATAGTGTATTGAAAAACACAGGTCAAAAGCAATGAAACTTGATAAGATCAATGATGTGCAAGGTTTGCACGACTACTTTGAAACTTTCATAAATGAGGTTTAGCGTGATTAGTTCTGATAGCTGGATGAGAAAAACGGCTATTCCGACCTTTCGACAATGTTAAGATGGTAACAAAAGTTTAGACAAACTGTTAAAAATAATAAAACAAAAATCTAACTTTTAAAAAATAATTGCGGAATCCCAACAAAAACATCACGAAACTCAATTAGAAGACCATTAGACAAGTTAATGACATTTCTTAATAGTGTAGGATAATTTTATACGTAAATTAAAACATTACGTCGGCTATAGAAGTTCATGCTTCAATTTATATTCATTTTAGTTTAATCTCTACGTCTACCAACTTTAAAGTAAATGTAATGCATACTTTGAGTATGACATTCTTCTTTGTTAAATGACCTATGAATCTATAAATTAACCAGAAACATGGACAAAAATGTTTTATTTGTAAAATAGTGTTATCCATACGGAGCAACAATACACTATTTTCAAATTAAATCTGCTATTGGAGATTCATGCAATATTTTTGCTGTTGTATAGAGAGTACACAAACAGCATGTAACTCATAAATGTATACTCACTTGACTTTTCAATAAATGTAGATAGAACCGGATGTATTTCGCACATGTCATGTGACTCTGACTGCTTGACACTAAATAATTATATCCAGATATATTGAACAGTGGCTATATTTTCTCGCTTATAACAAATTGAATTTGGAAATGATGTATCATAAAAATATTTACATATAATATTGAATAAAAAATACAATTTCACAATTGTAAATTCTAATTTCTAACATCATTGAGAGAAGTAACATTCCTTATTATTACTCAAGATGTATGGTGAATAAATAAAGCATTCAACATTTTAAATAAAATAATCTAAGAGGAATTATCAGGTTACCATATTTCAGACCTCAGTTAGCTATATATTTTACATTAAAACAAAATTCTGATTCCGTATAACTCAAAACCCAGCAACATTTTACCCTTTTCTTATCTGACTCTAGTTAATTACTTCCATGACAATGGTTTGAATGTTGTATAAAATGCCTGTGAGTTATTTCAATCATTCATTGCGTAAGAAATGCTTTCATCCTTAACATGTGTACAGAAAAATTATCCATGGTTAATGATATAAGTTATATATCTGTACAATTGACAGTATTAAAAATGGAATTAATCAAGCACTACAAGGATGTTTGGAAACAAATGTAAAATTGTTAAATCTCTGATATGAAAGATCTAGTGCAAGACCTTTGGACAACTGTGTCCATATGTTGTAATATGATATTCAACAGGATGAAAGACTTCTAGAAATAGGATTGAAAATCAAATTGAGAAAGAGGATCATTTGCAGTATGAAAACTTAATATGATAAATATGATGAAAGGCGGCAATGAACTACAAACCACAAAACAGATGCAATAAGTTACTGGAGTAATGAATCGAAATTGGAACTTCGGCGTTCAAAATGTAGGATTTTCGTTTAAATGTTAGCTTTGCGACAGGACAAATATCCAAGATATAATTCAAATTTTGTTAAGGTGGTAGTACTCGAAAGTATGGTTTGACATTCAACAGTTATCTAAAAGCAGATTCCTTATGATAACCTAAACAGTAAGAAGCAAGAGAACAAATGTAACCTTACAAATGTCACCAAGCTAGTTTAAGTTCAAGCTGACTAGTGCAAGTGAATCCAAACGAAAACAATTGATGATGTAATACAATGTCTAGGATGCCTGAATTGACCACAAAAGTCAAACACATCAAGCATTTTATTAAAAAAAAGGAATAGAAAATTATTTGTTCTTAAAACTCGATTTTAATTTTTCACAAAATTATTCTAAAATATAGTCAATCTAATGAAGGTATTCAACCCCTACACCGTATATGGCCAAGCATTTGTTTCCAGTGACTATTTTCATGCACCTTTGTAAAAATAAATTTCATTTATTTAAAAATATTTTTAATTCACAATATTTGATCAAAAGCATTAAAATATATTTATAAACTCTTTAAAGTATTGCAAGAAATCACAAAAACTTTAGTCATCCCGCATTCATTTGGAATTCAAAAATATATTTTTCCATCTTGCGGCTCAGGTTTACTTGGTATCAGTTAAGAAATACTTATGTACTAGACCAGAGGTTCTCAACCTTTTCAAACTCAAGGACCATTTCAAAATTATGTGCCTCAGTGGCGCACCACCACTGGACAGCTACTAGTGATTAGGTGGTCTGGGGACGAAAAACAATCGAAAACGATTTTTTTTCAATTGGAGGCTTTATTTAGGGTACGTTTTCGGTAGTAAATCGGAGACAAATTCACAGGCATTTAAAGTAAATTTAAAGGATAACTCCAAATAGTATGAATCATATTATTTAATAATATGACCAAAAAATAAAAATTCCTTACATTGTTAAGTAAATTAGTCATACTATTTGAATTTAAAGAAATATAAAAAACATAATTGTATTTTTAATCATTCATCAGCTAGATCAAATACATGTGGTTCAAAATCGTACTCGTTCTGAGTTGGTGTTGAATCTTCAAATATCGAATTAATAAATTCGTTTCGGAATCTCTCACCATAAATATCATGTTTAGATATATGCCAATCCTCGAAATTCTCCGAAAACTCAGCTGATTGAATGGAGTTTTTTATGTTTTGTATAGACATAGAGCTCCAAGCATTACTAATCCAAAGAGCCTAATCCAAAAACGTCGTGTATTCTATTTCCTCGGATTTTTTCCAAATATTAATAAAACTGGAAATTCTGTCTTTAAATTATTTAAAAATTCCAATATCTCCTGCTTGTAAATAGGGGGTTAATCCGCCGGGTATTGCCACAAGTTTTATATTTCTTTTTCTGCAGTGCTCTTTTACACGTTCTGAAATATGATCACGGCAAGAATCCCATACAATACATTTTCCTTGACTAGATTTTTCTTGGATAGTAATCCAGGTCATTGGCATCCTAGGTTGATCATTGTCTTTTTATCCATCAAACATTGGAAACATTAAATTTATCCACGTGATTATTAAATCTTGATTTACCCATACTTCTTCTTGTGTAACGCTATAAATATAGTTGAGAGAATTAATATTTGCTACAGAATTTTTTCCTTTCTGAATAGCAAGAGGTACAGCTTTTCTTCCATTAGCCCAAACTGACAAAATTACTGTTATTCGCATGGAAGAAAACCCTGTTGATTTCATTATTACGTGTCTCCGTCCTTTTAAATAGTGTATGGGTCCTATTATCTTCGAAATAAACAGCGTTTCGACCATTAACAATGTTTTCGACAAGTCAACATTAAGGATGGTAGCTCTTAAAAAACCAATATAATTAATGGCATGGGAAATTAACGTATCATCTGATAAATTCGTAAAGTTTGTTGTTCTTCTAATCGACAATCCCTTTCTTTTCATGAAACCGTCAATCCAGAGGCCTGAAGCTTTGATGTCAATATTATTTTGTTCTCCTAATGTAATAGCTCGATCGGATATGAAAGTTCGAGTAACTTTTATTTTCATTATTCTTAATTCAATAATTTCATCAAAAATTAATTTTCAAGAGATCGCATCAAAGGCTTTCTTCCGCCTCCAGACGCTCTTTTCATCGATGCAGATTGTGCTCTAATCTCTTCTTTGTTCTTATACCACTGCTAAAACATAAATTGACTATACGAGCATCTATCTCTGTCGCCGAAAAGGTTTTCGGCCTTATAACATGAATTTCCAAGCTCCATATATGAAATCACTTCTTTCTTAAAAGCAATTGTAAATGTTTTTTTTTTCATTGGGGGGATTTATAAGGAAATTTTATTATACGATAATAAATTGTATTATTGATATTAAAGAATTTAAAAAAATGATTAAATATTAATGGTCATACTATTTATTAGTATTACTTTCTATAAAAAAGAAATGATAATATTAATAGGAATAGTCATATTATATGGAGTTATCCGTAAGTTTAAAGTTTTAGCTGATTAATATTTGTGCACAATTTGTCCTGCCATTTGACGAATGCATTTGCAATATTAATTTATTTTTAATAGTTTTAAATTTGGGTTAATTTGACATTTTAAAATTATTTAAACTATAATTTTAAACGTTTTCTGTTCCTGGATAGAATGTTTATTGAAAAAATATACTTAAAAACAAAAAACAAGCAATTATGGCGCCATGTTCATGGACCACTTAACTGCTCGTTGCGAACCACAGGTTGAGAACCTCTGTAGTAAACAAAATCCAGCAAGACTTTTCAGGGTCCAAGCCATAAAATATTTTGCGGGTATAATAAAACAGAAACAAAATATTTCGTTAATGTATTTTTCTTGTGTAAATTAATTTTTACGGCTTTATATGTTGCTTTTTTGACGAGTTAATTTTGAGACACTTAAAAGTGTGTGAAGATCGCAAATCGTTTTGAAAGTAGACCGCCAGTCCAACTGACTTACAAATTTGACCAATTTTCTCATCAGCTTCCATACGATGTAAAACTTCTAGTTTATTCTCAGATTTTCGACTTCACTTTTTATTTTTATCAGTCTCAAGATTTGATGATTTTTCAGTAGCATTTGGTTTTAAAACGATTTAAGAGAAAATTATAAAATAAGTTTTTTAAAGAAAATAAAGACTTTTAAAACGTTCCGAAAATGTATCCTAATGTTTCCATTTTTTTCAGTTTATACAAACAAAAAACAAACAAGAATAAATACGTCTACTTTAGAGAGTACATAAACTTCTATGTGACTACATTGCAGAAACAACGCATGTTTTTTCACATTTTTTTGGCCGTTTAACGAAACATTTTGGGCCGTTATAGCGAAAAACTGTATAAAGAGCAGCTGTATAACAAGATGAGTGTAATCAACTTTCCTTAAAAATCAAAGATAACATTTTAAAATTTAATTTAACAGTTAAGTTAGGTAGATCTTTCTATGATAATTTTTTTAGTGAAAATGAACGCTCGCACTTAACTACTAAAATTGGAAGAGTAATGAAAATTCATAAACTGTTGAAACATTTGGAGACGACTGAAGGAATAAAATAAAATAAAAATAATTTCTCTAATGCTGTTCATTATTCATTTTATTCATGAAAATGTCTTTGTTAATACTTTTCAGGCAGTCATTGAAAAAATATATTTTTTACTTCGAAGACTGACTTTTTTGACACTTGACATTGAAATAATGTTGAATGCAAGTTTTAAAAATGAGAATGCCGAAAATTGAAATTCGAATAAATGCGAAAATATTTGAAAATTATTTTCCTATGATTAAAAATTTTGTTATTTTAAAAATTTTAAATTTTTTTTTAAAAATTAACGAAATCTAATTTAAATTATTTCCTGAATTATTTTAACTTGAATATTTAGATTAAAATTTTTGAACTATCAATTTTATAATTATAGTCGATTTAAAAAATATCACCAGTAAATATTTCAATCAAAACAATAATTATAATATTTTAACAACCAAATATTTGCAAATCATTGCCAATAATTCTGCAAGAAAAAATTCTCCTAGAAAAAATTCTCCAACACAACCTCCCGATAAATTTTCAACCAATCAAATCACCAAATGCGATTGACAAAGTATCCAATTAAATCAAATTTCTGTTAACTTATTTGCGCCCTTTTCACACAAAAGAAAGCTACTTTTCTCTCATCTTTCAGTCTTTTATCAACGTATAAATTTCTTTCATCCACTTTGTGCTCCAAAGAATTACAAAGCAATTCTTCCAGAAGATAAAGAAGCTTCACTCTTTGCCGATTCCAGATCAAAGATCGTGAAAAAACTCAACTCAAAAGCATCATTATATTTCGTTCGACAGCACCATTTAAGCATGAATGAATATGATCCTCAAAACCAATACTCCGAACAGTCAGGTTATATAAACACATAAAAAAGAAATTTATTTCTTTTGAAAAAAAATGAAAAGATAAAATTATATTAATCAATTTTTTTATCTATTACAAGTCTTGTTTTTCATTTTTCTTTTTAATGTTTTTCCTTTCTTTTGACAAATGACTTTGTCTTTTATTCGTTTGTGGTTTTTGTTTATTATGACATTGGGTTTTATGAAGTTTCTTTTGTTTAGTCCCGTACTCATCTATAATCAAGGATATATAAATGGAAATTTATTCCTAGTAATTAAACCGGATTGTTTTTCCAACTTTTAAAAAATCTAATGAAAATTATTTTTGAAAGGATTTTTTTTTGAATTGTAAATTCAGGTCAAATATTTTCAATTTATTTATTTATTTATTTATTTATATCTATCCCGACAATGATGAGAAAAAGAATATAGGAATATTAATTGATGCCTTTGGTAATAGTAGCACAAAATATCTATATTCGGTCAAATTAATGGAATATAATATCTAGCGTTCTCTTTAAAGCTCTTTTAGCTACTAGAGCTTTTAAATATTTGCATTTTCGAAAAATAACTTTGTTTGAATTAAGGAAACGGAAACAGAATATAATTTTCTTTTGTTGATGATTAAAGACAAAAATAATAGGTATTAAATTAACTAACAAAAATATTCATTAGTATTATAACGATAATATTTTATTAATTTATATTTTTTATTTAGGGTTGTATCGAAACTCTGGAGTAAATTATCCTTTAGCATGTAATGGCCCCCATACTCCTCATTTAAATCCTTTATATGGTGCTCCTGATTTCACATCATGGCAAACTGCCGCAGCTGCTGCATATGGTTCACCTTCATCAAATATTAGATCTTATTATCAAAGTAAAATAATTTCTATTTAATAATAATAACAATAATAATAATAATAATAATAATAATAATAATAATAATAATAATAATAATAATAATAATAATAATAATAATAATAATAATAATAATAATAATAATAATAATAATAATAATAATAATAATAATAATAATAATAATAATAATAATAATAATAATAATAATAATAATAATAATAATAAACATAATCTATTCTTTAATTATTATTAAAATTTAATTTCGTAAGTAAATATTCAATGAAACGGAAGCAAAAACTAATTCACTTCATCTTTACTATTAATCCCAGCATTATACACCAATAATCTTTTAACTTTATTTAATATGAATTTAACTTCACTCGTTTAATATAAATCTCAAGAATTTTCACAGAACTGAAATCCCCTAAAAACTAATATTATAAATTAATACAATTGCAAAAATACAGAATCAAAAACTTTTTGAAAACTTTTATAAATTTAATTAATTAAAAATTTTTCTTAATCTCATGAAGAGAATTTGAAATTTATTTTAGTGATTTATGGATGAAGTAAATAAAAAATATTTTAGTAAGACAGAATTGAGAAAGAGAAAATTTGAGAGAAACCAAGAGAAAGAGATAGGGAAAATATGGAAAAAATCCTTAATTATTTCTATAGTAGATAAATTAAATTTTTTGAATAAACTAAGTGAATTTAGAGCACGATTAAAGACTCTACAGACTCGGAAACCCCGAACAATCATTCAAACAAAATCTTCAAATAAAATTGTTTAAATAAAATTGTTTGAAAACTATTTCACCTAAAATCATCTTTTGAAGAATTTCCTTTATATAATTAGCATAAATTAATTATCGAAAACAAAACATTGATAAACGAGGTCGTGTTATAAACGACGAGTTATTTCCTCATTCAGGATATTGAAAAATATTTTATCATTTGAATTTTTTTATTTCATTAAAACTATAATTAATTTTTAGGTCCGGCAAATTTTATTTCTCAAAACAATGGTCGATTTTCTCCTAGTTTACTCAGTCATCAGAATAGTGTACAAAACAGTCATTTCTATGGATTCCCCGAAGTTCCTGGTAACCCGATGAGCGGAATTCACAATGGCCAGAATCTAGCGGGAATTCCATTCAGCACCTATTCTGGTGCTTCATCATTTCGTAACAGTGGATTTGTAAATGATCCATCAAGGTATATTTAATTTATTGATATATTAGTGTCAATTTTATGTCTATTTTAGAACATCAATGGCACTAAAGTTAGGTTTGGCGAATGAGAATGCTGAAAAAACGAAAAAGCCCCATATCAAAAAACCATTAAATGCCTTCATGTTATTTATGAAAGAGATGAGAGCTAAAGTCGTTGCTGAATGCACTTTGAAAGAATCGGCAGCTATTAACCAAATACTCGGCCGTAGATGGCACGCGCTGACTCGAGAAGATCAAGCGAAATACTATGAAATGGCTAGAAAGGAAAAAGAGCTTCATCATCAGCTTTATCCAGGTTGGTCAGCCAGAGATAATTATGCTTGCAATATGAAGCGAAAAAAGAAGAGAGGGAATTCAAACAATAATAATAACAATTCTAAGTTCCATTCCTCAAATGCGGATTGCCAGGGTATTTAATATATAAATAATTATGTATCAATATTTTTTTATATAATGAAAAAATGTTGTTATTATCTTTTGCAATATTTTTTTTGCAAATTCTCCCAAGTTAAATCATTAAATTATATTTATATAATATATATAAAAACAAAAAAATGTAATAATTAGAAAATAATTAAAATAAAAATTATTTAAATATTATTAAATTTTTGTTTATTTTGTTTTAAAAAATTATACAAATTATTGGTAATTTATGTTTTAATAGGTTATAATTTTATGAAAAAAGAAAAATATTCCATGCCATCTGCTCAGTGGTTCAAGCAAGCCTGGTAAGCTACTTGTTGATTATTCGACTAAGTTTTTTTATTTTACACTTGCTACAAAATTGGGAATTTAATTAAAAAATTGACAACATAAATGTTAACGTTTTGAATTAATGACAAATAGCTGCTTATAAAAGTATGATTATAAAAATGAAAATTAGTTAAAGGTTATAATTTTAAATAAGTTTGATTAAAAATAACCCTTCATTATGATTATTATAGGAACTTATTTTTTACTAATTTCATTTTAATATTTGGGTATCCCACTAATATATACGGATACAAATTTACTTCTTCACAGATACAGTTTTATCGGTCCCATGACATTATTATTAATAATGAAAAGGAAATTAAAAAGGGCTATCTTATAGTCGAAATTGTTTTCATTTGTATTAAATATATTATTCGCAGCAAAAGGCTTAAATTATCATTTAATTGTTTTAAAATAATAATAATAATAATATTAATAATAATAATAATAATAATAATAATAATAATAATAATAATAATAATAATAATAATAATAACTTATCAAAATAATAATTTATCAAAATTACTACGGTTTTCCCAAATTTTTAAAATGTAAATAATAAATTTTCAAAATAACTTTTGCGTGATGGGGATTTATAAATTTTGACTTTGAAGGCATGACAGAGAATTTAAAATCAAAAAAACAAGTTGCTCTAGATCATTAAATTTTATTTCCTTTTTAGTAACTTCAGCGGAAGCGTAATATCTAGTTCTGATAATTCTTCTAGGACCAGCAAATCCAGCCCGTCTCTTCCAATGAGTCAAGGATATTTCGATGGTATTCCGCCGAGATCGATTCTTGGAGCCACTGAATCTTTAGTCAACATGTCCAACAATTCAACAAACAATGGTGTTTCATCGATGATATCACCAATGTCTGGAAATCCACTAGGAATGCTACCGACAGCTGGGAATCTAGCCACTGATCTAGATCCATACGGATTGCAATACGGCGCTGCTGCATTACACAATTCCTTGAGACAGCACCAATCACTTTACAGCGTCGGATTGACTGGAATGGATGCCGCAATCAGTCAAGCAATGAAACTGGAGAAATTCGAAGGAATCATCAGCAACAGTTTCATGACAGGCAATTCAGCATGCGATGATAGATCATTAGATGCCTCGACCTTGGTGTCATTGAGCTCTTCTAGCAGTAATAACAATGTGTTTTCTCACACTATAATGGATCTATCATAGAAATCTTGATTTAATTAAAACGACATAGAATAATAATGTATCATAGTTTTTTTGTTAGCCATCTCATCTGAACTGATATATGTGAAAATGTGTAAATTTTCTTTATTTATTGTCGATATATTTATATACGAAGCATATTAAAATGTGATATGCAGTAATAAAGTTCGCACTCAACTGAAGAGTTGGAATTATATATATACATACATTTAATTGTTTAGTATTAATTCGATTTTAATTTAATTTTATTATCACTTTTTATTATTATTATTAAACTGTAAATATTGATAGCCCATGCTGTATATTTTATTGAAAGAAAATTGACAAAAATACATCCGATAAATTGCCTCACGAAATTCGGAGATATTCTGATTTAGAAATTATTAATTTTGAAAATATTGAAATATTAATTTTCTGACTTTTGACTTGAGGTTCAATGAAAATTAGTAAAATTCAAAATAGCTTTTCAGATGGCAGTAAATTTGTGGCTATATTGAATTTATTGATCTAGAAATTGAAAATATTCGATCAAAATGAAACAAATTTTCTGATAAATCAACATTAGAAAAAGTTGTCGTACTCATTTTGGAAATAGATGAATAAAAATTGGAATTATTATTGTTGACGAAAATTATTCAGGAAATAGAAAATAGTTATTGGTACATTTAAAATGTAATAATTCACTTTCAAAAGTATATTGAAAACTAAATATTGAATAAAGGTATTCAAACACCGGCAACATTTCCAATGTATTAAATTTAAGATAAATCAATCACAAAGTAATATTTTACAAGCATTTTAAAACTCATTTCACTGTGGCAAAGAGCGTAGGTGTTGAAATCGTGTTGACAATCCGTCATCCGTTTCGTAACCCTCCACCACCAACTCTGACTAACTTTTTCTTTTTATTAACATTCCTCTTGAATTCAATGAAAATAAAAATAAATAATAATAATAATAATAATAATAATAATAATAATAATAATATTATTATTAATAATATTATTAATAATAATAATAATAATAATAATAATAATAATAATAATAATAATAATAATAATATTATTAATAATAATATTATTAATAATAATAATAATAATAATAATAATAATAATAATAATAATAATAATAATAATAATAATAATAATAATAATAATAATAATAATAATAATAATAATAATAATAATAATAATAATAATTGAAAGAGTAGAATTCAAATTAAAATAAATCGGAATCAAATTGTCAATAAAACATTAAAATCATAATATCAAAGGTTGTAAAGTATTTTGTAAATATTTTAATTAAATTTTTATTAAAATTTTCATTTTAATGTAAATAATGTAAATAAATTAATTATTAACTATTATAAGAATATTAAATATTATAAATATTATAAGTACTTATTATTATTATTATTATTATTATTATTATTATTATTATTATTATTATTATTATTATTATTATTATTATTATTATTATTATTATTATTATTATTATTATTATTATTATTATTATTATTATTATTATTATTATTATTATTAATAATATTCGGAAGGATATAAGGATTTTAAAAGAAAGATATGTAAACAGCTGGATAAATTGAACTATAGAATTGTTTCGAAATCGTGCAAAGTACGTATTATGTTTGTTAGTACATCTCAAACGCCGGTTGGATTGTGTTCGGATCTCGTTTATCAATTCACATGTAATGGGTGTAATGCCACATACATTGGAGAGACTTCCCGTCATCTCTGTACTTCGAGTTCAAGAACCTTGTCGACCGAAAGGAGTGTCCAATATTAAGGATCATAATAAAGTCTGTATGAGAGAATTAGGAATGTCGAATTTTAAAATCTTATCAAAAACTTTTGATAATTGTTTTGAGCGCGTGTTATGTGAAGCATTATTGATAAGAACTTTTAATCCTAAAATCAATGTGCAGAATGCAGTGAAGACGTGTGTGTTGAATGTTTTTAATTAAGTTTTTGTATGTTGATGTATATTGAATAATATTTATGTTAAAAAATCAAAAAAATAATTAAAATAATATTTTTTAAAAAATTTTAAAAGTGAAAAATAATTGTTTGTTGAAAATTATTTTTAAAAATAATTATTTAAAATTGCTATTTATAATTTAAAAATTTAAAGATTTAATAATTTGTTTAAAAATTATCAATATTGTATAGTTATTATTCTTTACCGTGTTTATTAAAGTAATAATAATAATAATAATAATAATAATAATAATAATAATAATAATAATAATAATAATAATAATAATAATAATAATAATAATAATAATAATAATAATAATAATAATAATAATAATAATAAAAATAGTAATAATAATAATATGTCATACAAGAAATAAAATATAGAACCATTATTTATGCCTAAAAATGCCGTAGAAGGACCACACTAGACTCTATTTGGATTGTGGAGGAAAACAAATTAAAAAAAAGTATCCAGAATATAATTATATTTAAATAAAAAACACAGATTGAAACAAAACACGATAAATTCTATTGAAATACCCTTAAAATTTTAATTTATTAAGCTTTAATTTGTAATTAAAAAAATTGATAATATCAAAGTTCTTGTGAAATTCTTATTTTAGCCCCTTTCCTTCGAAAACAGTCCAGCGGGAACTTTTATTTATACTAAAGAAATATAGTAAATGATTTCGCTTGAATATCTCTAAATTTATAAAATGTACTAAAAACGGATGAAATACACACAAACATTTAGAGTGTGTTTGTTAGCATGGATAATTATCCAATAGGATTTAATAACTGATTTCATTTTAATTTAGCTTTTGTTGTTATTTTACCCAATGAAAATTGAAAGAAATATATTATTTAACAAATAATGTAATTTAACTTAACTTAACGGCAACTCGAATCAATTTATTAATATTTCCAAATATTATTGTCAAATAAATAACCGGAGTCATTTTTCATAATCCCTATAATATATTATTAAAACAAATTTGAAACATGTGCCCGTGAAACACAATTTTCCAATTCTTATGAATTATTTCGAATGTTTTAATGAATTTAATAAATTTTGCATTTAATTTTATAATTTTAAAAACAATAAAGAATTTCATAGTTTATTCAAGAATTATCTGTCCCAGCTTTGTCCTTTTGTAGGTATCTGAACATTTTACGATAAAAACCTGACGCCGTGTTCTGGAGGGATTTCATTAAATTTTTCTTACTACAGCATTCCTTCCAAACAGAAAACACATTTTCAATAGGATTCAGAAAGGGGAATATGGTAGGAGATATTTAATTTGATAATTTAAAATCTTCTCATCCTCACGCAAGGATCTATAGCGATGAATTTGAGCATTGTCAACAATAAAAATAGGACTATGAATTCCAGGCCTCTCTGATTTCTTTGAGATAAAGTTTAAAATCTTCTCCATTAATAGCTCTCTCATTAATTTTATGATAGATCATGCCATATTTATTCATAGCTGCAACACCAGAAATATTCCTGCAGCGCGCACCTGGAACAGAAACAAACACAGACTCACCTCGAATATTGCACCTTCGGCTTGGCCTGGTAACAACGGAAACCCGATCTCATCGATAAAAATGAAATTTTCATCATCAATACTAATTTCTAATGATCTTAAAAGAGTTGCATACTCTCTTCGTAGAGCAATTGTTCTTTCGCAATTTCTACGACTGGGCACCAATGTGAACCTTTTGAGCGTATGGTGAAATTGTCTTAACGCTCTGTCAACTGTGCTTTTGGAAACGGTTATGTTGAAAATTATAAGTATCCAGTTGACTATTTCTGCCAAGGTTCTCGTACACTCCATATAAACGTACACACATTAGCCCCTTTTGCTAAGAATTTTCTAACAATACTATTGACCGTCTGGAAATTAATCGAAAGTATATTTACTATACTTGACACAGTATGACATTCTAGTGTCTTCTCTATAATTCTTACTCGATCAAGGCTGGATACGGGCTTCCTGCTTGAGCTGGATCTGGTGGTAATAGAAATTCGTAATTGGACGCTAATTAATGTTCCATTTGCACCAATCCAATTCCTTGCATGATATTTTCGATGTTAACAGAGGAGGCAGGTGCATTCACAGCCAAGTCTACGCCAATGCTATCTGGTTTTTCATTGGTTAGATTCCTTGATAAATTGTTGAACATGGCCAAGTAATTAGTTAAAATTTGAATTTAGAAATGATTGTTAAATCGATTGAAACATTTATTAAATANAAATAGATCGAAAACCCTATAATTACATATGATTTCTTTATTTCTATTTTCCAATTTTGAGTTTTCTATTCTTAATAGTATAGGGGCCCACAAGACAGGGGGCCTTTTTTCCAAGTTTCCTTAATTTTATTCAGAAAACAATGTCAAACAACGGCAAGGTCGGCACCTGTCAACAGGGACCTCCAAATGATCGATTTGTGGTTTTATGTAATAAAGCTCCACTGTTTTGTTTACTTATTGCTTTACTTATTAAGTACATTATTTTCCTGCATTTTACCTATTTATGCAATCTCCTCTACCTCTCCCTCGCTACTAATATATTGTATAATCAAGTAACTTTAGTTATCTAAGTAAATCGTCCATTCATATAGAGGTCGAAAAAATTGTTTCGCTTGTCGGCTATACACATTTGTCCCCCGATACATTACTATCATTTTATAACGATTTATACTCTAATTATTTAATTAAATCGTCTTTCCAAAGAGGACCCAAAAAAAGTTTTGTCTGCGGCGCAAAACTCCTCTGTAACTATAAGCCCTTCTTTCAATTAACACTCTCCCTTCCCCTCAAAAAATCTTGGGTAGGCCTACGCCACTGGTCTAACACCGTACAAAATAAACAAGGTGTTCCATCAAAATTTCGAGAGTTACGAAGTGTTCCGTCACAGGAAAAGTTTGGGAAACCCTGGTCTAATTCAATTGTGCTTCCAAAAGCGGCCAAAACATTTTTTTCCTGCGACGCTATGGTGTTCCGCACCTATTTCACTTGTGTATGCAGTATAGGGGGCCCATCTATGACTCATTGCCTAGGGGCCTAAAATTTCTAGCTACGCCACTGACACATTCCCAACTTTACTACATTAAACTTATTTTTATATATGTATCTACCTCATATAAAGAGTTGGATATAAGAATTAAATTAATTTTTATTGATGCTTGAATACTGAATGTTAAATGTTGTTGTTCAACATTTTAATTGAAAATAACATATAAACATCAATATAGTTATTTAAAAGAGAGAATTATTGGAAAAGGAGGAAAATTGCCACGTAACAGACTGGTGATAAACGATGGAATTTGTTAGAGGGAAATTTCCAATAGTTAAAAGGAACTAGTGTATTGAACCAATAAACCAGAGGTAGTTTAGAAACTCAATTCAAGTCAAAGCAACCAGATCAAGTCACCAATAGTCCATTACCGACAATAGTCAAACGGTCGTGTTCTTAAAGGATTGTCATTTGTTGTGCTATTCTTCCTCGAGGGTTGTAATAAGCATTTGAAACAGTTGAAGTGTGTGAAAGTTGGTATCATTAAACTCGTGCAATCGGTTGTGTTAATCAATAAAGTTATGCGTGTTGGGATTGTCATTTTGGTTATTAATAATACGCACAGAGTAAGATAAGTAATTGGCAATTAACAGTCATCGACCAACTAAAATAAACCCAACAATTTTCTTTATAAGATCTATAAAAAATTCTCTTTGCACAATGTCATCAAAAATTTGTTAAGAAATTTTTTTCAAATAACTTAAATCAGTGGTGTCCAACCGAAATCGGTTACTGGGCCAAAATAAAAAATAAAAATATAATGTGGGCCGCACGTATTTATTTATTATAAAAAATTTATATAAACTAAATTATGTTTTACATATACATACATATTACTTAATGTGAAACTTGTTTTTCAATTTTTTCAGATAACTTTTTTATGTCCACAGGTATTTTCGAAGTTGCACATCGTAATTGGTCTTTTAAATTTTCATCAGTTAATCTATTACGACTTTTACATTTAACAATCTTTAATTTTGAAAAAAAAGATTCGCAAAGATACGTGGTCCCCATTGCAGCTGTAACGCTTATCGCTAGTTTTCTTAGATTAGGAAATTTATCATTGCATATGTATTTTTTATAAAACTGAACTTTATCATTGACTTCAAACATATATTTTAATTCAGAAGATGACTGCAGATCTATTAACTCCATTTGCAAATTTGTTGGAGCTGATTCCACAACAATGTCAAATGGACATAGGAAAATATTAAATATATTCTCATATTTCTTTAAATATGAAAATCTCTTCTGAAATTCTTGTAGTAAATTGATAATTTCTTGTGCATATTTAGAAAAATCTTTTTTGTCACAATTAAATATATGTAATAATGGAAAGTGGACAGAATTTTTTGATTTTAATTGACTTTCATAAAGTTTCAGTTTTGTTATGAATGCTTTTATATTTCCATAACAGTCTGTGATCAACTTGTTTTCACCTTCAAGCTGCCTATTCAGTTCGTTTAATCTCATAGTAATATCTGTAAGAAAACATAAATCCAAAAGCCACTGCTCATCATATAATTCAGGAACATTTTGGTCATTTTCATTCATAAAAATTCCAATCTCTTCTCTCAAATTCCAAAATCTTTCTAAACATTTCCCACGACTTAACCAGCGAATTTTCGCATAGAAAAGCAAATCACTGTACTCAGATTCTAGTTCTTGAAGGTAATTTTGAAACTGACGATGTTTCAAGGAATTATTTTTTATTGCGTTAACTGTTTTAATAACGACTGACATCACATGGTTCATATCAAATACTTGCGCACATAAATTCTCAAGGTGTAAAAAACAGTGACAAATAAAAAGGTCAATAAAAAAACTAAACACTTAATGATTAAAGAACACAAAAGACGGTTACAACTTAAGAATGTGTAGAAATTTTTTACTTGTAATCATAGCAACCATTTTATGCATGATAGTCATAGTCACCATGCATAAAATGGTTGCTATGACTATCATGCATAAAATTTTTACACAAGTTGTAACCGTCTTTTGTGTTAAAACTAAAAAAAAATCTTAAAAGTAACCGTTTTTTTGTATAAAAAAATAAATAAATACACATTAAAAAAAATTTTGAAAGCACATGTGATATTTTACTACAATAAAAATTTATATTTGATATTTTATTACAATAAATATTTATACAAAACGGGCCGCACAAAATTATTGAATGGGCCGCAGGTTGGACATAGCTGACTTAAATGACAAAATTCACTGTTGTTTTCAAAAGAAAAAAGATCAAGGAGTTTTGATTTCACTAATTTTGCCTTTTTATTCTGTTTTCTACTTCTTTGGCAACTCGAGAAAGATGGTATGCTAATCAAGACTCAAACTTCTCAAATTGCGTGAAGATGAGAAATACTAGATTGCCAACCTGTTATGTCAAGAGAATGATTAACCTTGTTGTTACATTATTGATTGTTATATATATATTTTTTATTGTTTATTACAATTTAATATGGGTTGTAGTTTTAAAAGTCACGCGTTACGTTAAGAAAAAAATTAAAAAAAACTATATAGCAAAACTATAGCAAAACTATATATTAAATTATCGCTATAGAAAAATTGACAAAAAAAGAAAAAGACAATAAAATAATTAAAAAATTTGCAACATTATCAAAATTAGTCAATGTACTGTTCTATTTAAAAATTGAATTCGAGTTTCATAGTCTATTCCTTTTAATAAATTTTTACTGGAAATATTATCTGGAACCGAAATAATTGAATTTGTATATAACAAACATTAACGAAAACCAATAAAGAAGAAAGAAGTCGAAAACAAATAAAGAAGAAAGTGAATCAAATATCAAAGAAATAATTAAGGTCTTTCTTTTATTGTTTTACAAATAAAAGTTTAAAATTGCAAAATTGTTATTGTTAGTTTATTATTTATGTTGGGCTAAATGTCAGAGTGGAGAAAACTGGAGCGAATAGAAAAAGTAAACCTCTAAATAAATGAAATAAGATAAAAATATAAAGTACCACCAAAATCTCACTAAAAATAGAAAAGAACAATAAAATACCAATAAGAGAATAAGAATAAGTAAAACAAACTAAATAAAACCCAATAAGCCCCTTAAGATTTAGAAATAAAACGATTTAAGACACACAACGGATAAAATAGAAAATAGAATAAGTGAAAAAGTGACAACAAATAAACGAGAAATTTAAGAAATAAATAAAAAATAAAACCATGTTAAGTTTAATTAAAACAAAAAATAATATTGCAATAAAATAACAATAAGCCCGCAGAAAAATAGAAGAAAAATAATAAAAATAAGAAAAATAAATAAAATAATAATAAGAATAAGTTAAGTCATTAAAAATTTAAATCTACGATGATAAAAACATAAAAATAATAATAAATAGTAAAAATACAAGCAGGTCGCGTCCTGATTGGACGAAAAATACTATATATGTAACGTGAAAAATTAGAAGACACCCACTTTTAAATTTTCACGATTACAGGTAAAATTTTAGAACAACTTAGACCCACTTTTAAATTTTCACGATTACAGATTACAGATTACAGATTTCAGCTTACGGACATCCTACAGAACACAGAACCATCATTACAGAGATTCAGAAACTACATTTAATTTATTCGAGACCAGTTTACATTTGATTTCATTCCAGTTTTCAAAGCTATAGGTATGCTGATTTATTTATATGTATAATTTAAATGGTTTAATTATGGAAATTAAAAACGAACTCATTTATTATAATAAATTTATTTGAATACAAATAGTCTTTTCTTCATGGTGCCGGCGACTGTACCATCTGGGTCCTCCAAGTATGATATGGACGAGTTGGAGATATATCACGATAAAGAGCATAACCATACAGAAGTTCGCTTTCATATGTGATCTCGAAGATGCTGAAAATGAGAATGAAATATTTCGAGGGAATGATATTTGTCATATGGGAAATTCACCGGGGGTATGATGAAATCTCGATTGTGCAGAATAGATAATATCATACTTGGAGTCCACATGATAGGGTCGCCGGGTGAGTCTTATTGATTCATTTATTTTTATGGATTCATTGATTTTTATTGATTGATTCATTCATTTTCATTATTCCGATTTTCGTAAATTGCATTTTAATTATTGAGTTTGTGGAGAATGAGTCGAACGGTCCCTCATGACGATGCAAGAATGGCGGCAGAGATGGATGCCTTCTTGGGTGTGTCGTGAGGGGTGAGGAGACTCCGCCGTTTGAAACGAAGTTGAAGGTGAAGTTTATCATCGAGCGCGATCATGCATAGGAGACTTTTCGTTCTTGTACGACCATACCGAGATTCTATGATAGAGGAATAATGCAAAAATTCCAAGGATAGTTGATTCTGTGGTCGATATACACCATGCTATTCTCGAAAAATTTCAACTTTGAGGTATATAATACATCCATCGAAATTCATGCGGAGAAACTACGAAACGAAAACCTTCAGTAGTATATCCAACCATTTTCTTTTGAATCCAAACTCGACATAGTGGCTGTTCAGTATTTTGTTGCGGTGGGTTGAACGTGAGAGAGTCATAGTCTTCAGATATGAGTAAAAATTCCAACGAGATTGATGCGGCTTGACACTTCTATCTCCTTTCAAGGATGTGATCGCTAGGGCCATAGCGACTAAAACTACCGTCTGTGCACTTTTAGGCAATTATTTATCTCATGATATAGATAAGAGATTTTCGTCGGGAAATAGAACAAATAAATCCAGATAATTTATCGATGTAGTCACCACGCACATGAGAATATAATTGAGGTTATTATCGGACTATCCATGAATAATCGTTGCCTACTGTCGAGCCGATCGTAGTAGGAGATTTATCGAGTGTCTGCGAGTAGGATAAGACGAGAGTAACCCGTGTAGGAGTGACGATCGGTTATCTAGAATAATTATTGCAATTAAGAGAACTAATAGATTGAATAGAACTCACTTAGCAACATGTTTTGTCAGAACACCCACTCACAACTAATTAATTCCATTCTCGATATAACCGGAGTTCATACGAAACTAATGGGAGATGTCAATTTTCTGCACGTCGACCAATTTTGGTCAGGGCCGCATGAGAGTCAAGATGCGACGGCAAAAATAAGCTTGATTTCTGAGCATTGCAGCAATAATCTAAAATTTTCTCTGAGCCAACAATACGAAGCATAATGCAATAGGAGTAGTTACGTCATAATAGGATATGACTGTCATCAATTTGGCTAACTCTACTGCAACATGAATATCAGGTGATAAGCACACACCCACAACTTTTTTGCTGGGGGAATAACATCCGCACACACAAGAGCAATGCCGTCACGAAACTACTCACAAACCAACTATTACTATAGCGACGGTGATAGCGCATGGTTTAAAACGAAAAAGATTATAATTAATAGTGTACTTTTAATAATTTATTTTCGCAATGTTCTTATAAGATAACTGGGTAAGAATGATAAATTGTTTTCGATGGTTATCAGACCAGTTGGGCCATAACATAACATACACCTGCACCCCTCAACGTACGACAAGCGAGGATTTTCGATCAAAAATAATAAAAGATATAGAAATGGGTGCGGAAAATAGAAATGCCGGGCGAAATAAAGTAGATTACGGGGATACCCCTATTCCGTGGGCAGACGTAGAAAACCAGATGTAATTTAATTCATTCAGTTCTCAAGTATTCCCTATTTTACTTCTCTCTCAACTTATAAAGTTTGTTGAAATATACTCGAATGTTTGCGGGAATGAATGTGAGTGTGGGTAAATGAAGTGGATTTGTAGGTCACTATTGAGCAGTTTGATTAGGATGATTCTGAATTTCGTATTCAAAACTATAGATCACACTCTAGCAAATTTTCCAACTTAAATATGAAATCGTTTTTTAAACTTTAGATGAATACTTCAACTAGTTCGGGAAAAAACGTCCGTCCTTGCTTCTCCTGTGCTGATAAAAATGCCGATATCGCACAGCTTCATTTATACATCGGGGAATTGAAGAAGAGGATTGACCTCTATGAGGGAACGTGGTTCTCCCCACCACAAATGAAGGAGGAGAAGAGCAAGATACTACGTCTGGAGCACTGCCGTGACAGTCTCCTAGAAGAGAGTAGATGCCAGCGGCTAACCATAAAAGCCCAATCAGAGGCACTACACCAAGTGTATTCCGAATCAGAAATTGCGAAGCGAGTTCGCCAATACCCGATACAAGATGGGACTAATGTGTTCCCCGGACACCACCAATCAGTTGAATCGTCGCCAGCATCCAATTGCAAGGGGCATGGCCCCCATTTACCACCAATTCCCGCCCCAGCTCTCTCTGGTTATCGACCTATGGCTGGTGGTTCATCGGACCCTATCTTGGCTCCAATACTCGTGTCACACTTCACTCAGCCCCCAGCGACAACTACACTTCCTCATCGCAAGCGTAAACGGCTAACGCGTTCAGAGAAGAACCAGAAACGCAGAGACGCCATGGCGGCGCTGGAAGCTTCCCTATTCGCAGCCAAATCAACCATCCAAGAAATTACCACCACTCATTGCATTCCGACAAAAGAAGTGTTCCGGGTAGTTCCGGCCGACAACATTAAATTCCTTGCAGATCGTAGGTTGCCCGTCGACATTGACGAGATGCTCGCAGAAGGAGAAGCATTTTCGTGATAAATTTCCCCTCGAATCTCGATTCTCATACTAATGTGAACGAACTTGAAGGAGTGACGTCATTTTGTGCAAATATTAATGTTTTGTATTTATTTGAATAATTCTGAGTGTATTTTGGTGTTTTTCGTTCTAATACAGCTGTTCGGTTTTCTTCGATTGCGTTGAGTTTATGTATGATTGACTATGGTTGAATTGCATGTGAAGAGCACCTTGAAGAGATAGTAGATGCTTGAATGTCGCACCCTTTGGACCAGGGGCGGATTGAATGATGAATGGGTAAGACCTCCTAAGGCACCGTAGGACCCGAACCGAGAAAGGGTTAGGAGTAGTTCTAAGGCAGGAGCTCACCTGCTAACTCTTTCCGACCCGTGTGAGCAGCACCAACGTGGACCATCGCCACGGGCTCATGTGTGGGAATATGCTAATAATCATTTGGAGTATGTATGGGAAAACGTCCAATCGGACTACTGATGCTTGACTGGTGGGATAGTAAAGGGTGTATATTCTTCCTTCCCCACATACGCCAACATTTACATTGTAACCATATTACACACATCCACCCAGCTGTCCCGAGACGGTTTATTTACTGGTGACTTGGTTGGGCTCTTCAAACCTTCTTGACATACACGCATCTACAAACATAAATATAACATATACATAGAACTATATGCAAACATTCAATTACAAATCATACTTCAGTTACTAATTATAAGAACATACTATCAAAAACCCCAACAGATAGCAACCACCATAACTATGTACCATATATTTGTATACAAACATAATGAGATCAGCTTTTTGCTAAGGAGATAATTCTAAAACAACAAGAACTATCCACCCACATTTGCTTTTGCAAAGTAATTATTCGAATAGCTACTTTAAACTACGTATCTGAAGCAGTTGAGTCAGACATTTATCTATTACCTGACCGACCCTGCTTCTGTTCATTAGGATGCCACAATTCTAGTTATTCTGCAACCAATAGGTCAACTATGGACTTCAGCTAGTGATCTAACTGATGTCAAAGATACCTCAAAAACAGATTCAGTATTCTTTATCTAGTACAGATTTATTATTCTAGAATAAATTCAAAAGGTTCCTACATTCTGAAACACCATCCAACAATCATTTTGCTTCCTATCTCGATTCTTCTATGCACTTACTTATCTTCTTTCCAAACTTGCTACATCCATCAAATATTTAGAATGGTAAAATACACAAAACAAAATATTAAAATTAATACATATTTTTGCAAACAGATATAGAAGTATAAACATCAAATTGTTGGGCTCCAATATTTGATCTCCCGATTTGTTTATAGTATCAAAAAACATACACTTTCACTAGCATTAAGTTTATTTAAAATCCTTGATAAAAAACTAATACAAAGTAAAAGGCGTAACACCGCGAGAATAAGTAAATTACGAGTAAATAAAACTATTTTACCTAACAGGTCTCAAGCACCAACCAAGAATGTAATGTATTCTCAAAAAATGTGCCAGCTCAAAAATGAGAAATTAATTTAAAAATAATAATAATAATAAAATCTAGTCATAATTAAATCCACAGAACGATAAAAACAAATTCAATACAAATTGTAATTTTTCATTTAATTAGCCACATCTTAAAACAAGAAAAGTCACATCTTAGAAGTCACTGAAAGAAACAATTAATCCTAGTCCTCGAAAGAATAATTTTTCGAAAACATTATTATGAAGATAATAGTACGAGTTGGCATAATAATTATATAAATTCATTTAAACCAAAACAGCTTCAGAATAAAAATGCCTATCACTATCACCGATATTTACTTGAAAGTTAATAATATATTGGCACATTCAAGAATCCACGACAATAACATGTTTTTCAAAAGAATAAAACATTAATATTCTCAACCGATAAACCAGTGATATATTGAAAACTAATATGCTAACTAAAAGTGAATATAAGAATGATATGAGATGCTTTCAAGTTCAAAGATGTTGGACATATAAAGATCAAGAATATATTCAAGTAGAATGCACAAATGTAAAACGCGCCTCGTAGTTCAAAATACAGTCATTTCATTTAAAACTGAAAAATATATTCTAAAAAAGAATAAAAATAAATAAATAAAATACGATGTAACATTTGGAGTATTACTATTAACAGCTACAAAGAAGACATTCTGTTTCCAAAGGAGCTCCGAGGAGTATTGTTAAAGTTTAAATAAATAGACATATGATATTATCATTGAATCCCGGAGATTTAAAAATTTGTATAATGAATGAATTTATAAAGAATTCAAAAATTAATAATTTAATTATGAATGTGTTTTGATTATGAATATTGAGTTAACATTAAATAAATTATTTTTGTATAAACACAGCAGCCAAACTAAGAACAGAAATATTGAGAGCAAAATAGTCCCAACCCAAAATGAAAACACAAAAGATAAAAACTAAAATTAAATTTACTCATTAGTTTTATTTAAATTTTAACCGTTTGCTGACCACGAATTTTGTTCCAGAGGTTCTACAATGTATAATGGCCAGCTGTGCTGGCCAAACATTAAAAAATCATACCATGATATCAAGTATTTGTATATTAAAAAAAATTAATCTAAAAAATATTACCTTATTAAAATTAATTCCGTCCACAAACGGTTAGATGAAATTGCATTCAGTTCTTGTTCATTTTCAAAGAAGTAAATATAAAAATTCAAATGTCTATTATTTATTTAATACCAAAAACCACAAATAAAAATCTTATTTCAAATACTTCAAAATAAATTCAATTTGATATATTCAAAATTTTATTAAAAAATAAAAAAAATAAAAAAAAGTAAAATTTTATTTTATTTACCTTTAAAATTTTTTTTCTTCTAATTGATACTGAAAGAATCTAAAATAGTCAAATTATATAACTTGAAAATATGATATAGTATTACTTTCTAAATATGTGGCGATGTTGTTTAAGTAAATCAGTTTGTTAAATTAAAAACCCAAATATTTAAAAATACTTATTGGGAGTAACTATTTATTGAATATATTGCAAAAGTTACAAATATATGAGTAATATTCCAAATTCGTTAATATGTGCATTAGAAGAAGATCCCAAATTTCGATCAAAAGAAGTAAATTATAATATAATTAATAGAAATCTAATTCTAATTTTAATTTCTAAGAATATTGAAATCGTCGTCAAATATTTAATGCAAATTTCCGAACTAGAAAAATGTAATATAAGCGAATATACATTATGCGCACATATTGTCCAATATAAAACCTACAAAAGAAACAATTGTATACCTCGGTAATTTTAATTTTTCCCCAAATCTAAATCTTATGACATTTAATTTACACTTATTAAATAATTATTGAATAATTAGTTAAAATAATTAGTTAAAAATATATTTTTTGTAACATTATATGAAATTTATTAATATAATAATTTAATATATTTAGTAAATAAATTACTAATTCTAAAAAAACACAAAATATTTACTTTATCGAATGTATAATTTTCATTAAAATGAATTCTTTTATTATAATCAGAAATCATTCATAAGAATAGCTGAGATTTTCATTAGTTTTACAGTTATTTTTGTAAATTTTAATTTTTTGCTCATGCAAAAATTAGCTATAATTAAAAATATTTTTTTGTAATTTTGCAATTTGTATCCAGCAAATCCATTGGAAATTCAATATTTTGGCGTAATAAATAATTTCCATAACTGTATTATAAATATTCATTGAGCAATTACATCTAGGACTCGCTAGGATAAATGGGATCAGATAGGATAGGTTTACATCTTAGGGAAGGTCTACTATTGTCGTTCAAAGAAAAGATAAACCTTTGGTAAATATTGATAATGTAAACATAGGCCAATTCAACAAAACAACTGTTTTGTTTTGAAAATATAAAAAGAGATTAAATTTGTTAATTAAATAAAATAAAATAACATTAGTTAATTAAATAAATTTCCTTTGTATTTGAAAAGAAATTATTAATTATTTAGAAAATTTTTCTATGCTTCCATAACAGGGCACATAATCCACTTTGGGAAACACTATAGTAGCGTAAAAGGAAAAAATCATAAATAAAAAATTTATTAATTATTGACACACACAAGCAAGAAAAGGAAATACATCCAGGCAGCTGACATTAGGGACAACCGAAGAAATAGCTTTTTCTATTTAGTTATTACCATTAAATAATACCTTTCCAATTTCCATTTAGCAAGAGGCTCATGATCTTTATTCTTTAAAATTTTTCTTTGAATTAAAGACTAGATTGACCTAGTTCGTTGATTATCCAGAATTTAAAACTTTAATAAAATATATCCAATACAAAATTTTCCAGGATTATTTTTATACACAATAAAGTGGACCATGATAATTATTAGTTCCTTGCGTGAACAGCCTGAAGTGGGCAATGACTATAAAGGCAGTCAATTATATTATATACAATCTTATAAGTATATAAATAATGTGACGGGTTTATAGATATTTCGATAGGGAAAAGTTACAAATTTGACTCCTCGTGTTCAATATTTAATAAACTAGACCCAACAATATAAGAATGACAAAATTTCCGATCCAAAAATCACAAAACGCTAGAATCATTCACAACAATTATATTTTGTAACTTTATAATTTCATAAATCTATCTATAAAAGATTACTTTTTGATTAATTCGTTGGTAGTTCATGTCTTCTTCGCTTTGATTTTTATTTTGACGAATTTATAAGTATTTTCTTCGACCAGGAATACCACACAACTCACTTGACATTAATCAAAAATGGGAAATCCAAAAAATTCAATCGCTCTTATATACTTATCATCATGATTTAATTTCCACAAGTTTTCTTTGCAAATCAGCCTTATTTATATTATAATCACTAATGATCATTTACTTGTCCACAGATAAATTTCCATTCCTATATAAAGTTGAGAAATTTGCACCTGAAAAGGGTAGAAAAAACTATAAATTAAAAATTAATTTTAAAATATTTCGTTCGTTCAAAATGTTCAGCTGCCAAGTGGACTCAAAATAAATTTTGCTTGAAGGCCTAAAATTTATAGTTATATCATTGATTTGTTTCAATTACTCTCCTTAAATATGTTAATTTTTACTCTCGTAATTTGATCTGCATTTTCTTAACACTTTCTAAATAAAAGCCAAAATAAAAATTACACGATAGCGATCAATAAAAATTTTGTTTTCACTGGAGGAAAAAAGCTTGGAAAGACCTATATCTCTACAATGACTCACCAAACACGCATGACTCGTACCAAAATGTCCGCCGACTCATGACTCATCGAATAAGTCATGTTTTTATTCAGTCAATCAGAAGCAACATGTCTATAATCATTATCCTTTTACATCGATTTGCTTATATGAAATATGTAAAATTGATGTAACTTCTTAGTATCGATTGCTCTAAACATTATTTATATCACTCGATCTCAAGGAAGGATTTGTACCTCATTTGCTTTAATCTGTGTATGGTCAGTGATAGGTATGTTTGCTATATACCTTGTTTGAATAAAGTCAAGTTTAAAAACTTTTAATTTAATATATTTATTGAAGTCAATTAAAAATATTAATTTCTCTTTAATTATTAATTCCCTTCAATTATTAATTCTCTTCAATTATTATTGTTACGATAGATTCGATATATAACCGAAACAAGATTTAATTTTTAATCTACATGCCACTTTTGTGTTAATAATTTGATCTATTATTTAAATTTGTGATGATATTTTCTTACAAACTGTATAACTGAATCCACAATGTAGCAAAAACAGTACTTACACATAAAGCATGTACTAAAATATCTTATAACATTACTTTACTAATAAAAGTATTACAATTAGTTTATTTATTATAATATTATAAATTATTTTTAAAATTTTAGTCGAACTTCAATGATTTAAGTTATTTTTAAGTTAATTTTTTAAAATTTTTTATATTTTTTATTAATTACTATTATTCTATTTTATTAATTAAAATAAGATATATTTAAATGATTTAAGTACATTTTTCATAAACTTAATCTTTAATCGAATATATTCATTTCTTTTCTCATTTCCAATTTGCTAACATTTCTAGATGTATAGTCCAAAACTCATGCAGAAAAGATAAATTAAATAATTTAACTTGTATTTACTAATTTTAATTTAAATTTCTAATACTAAAAACCATTGAATATTTAAAAGTTGAAATCTTTCATAAAATATCGAAATTCACGATATTTACAAATTATTATTCATATTTTGATTAAATATATTAAATAATGATAGTATAATAATGATAATTATATAACGTCATATAAAAATTGTCTGTTTATGTTTAACGCCCATTTCGAAATTATGACTATAAATTAACGCCTATAATTTATTTTAAATTATTTGCAATGTCGTAATAATTTATAAATTTTCTTTAACATTTTGATGCCAATATTTTTAATAGTTTATATTTTAAATTTTCTTTTAAAATTAGTTTTATACACAACTCAATCAATTAAAAAATGCAAATAAACTAAAAATGAATACAAAATTATATTTTAATTGTTCATAAAAAATAACCATATATACCACACAATATTTCCTTTAATTTTAAAGTGCCGCAAATTCATTATTACATGGACCGTGTTATCATAAACTCAGAATGTCAGTTTCCGTATCTATAATAAGTTACCTTTCAATATATACAGATTTTTGACGAAAAATATAATACATCCTTTCATCCTAACTCGTTTGAGAAACTTTTAAAAATTAATTTGAGAAATCTTTTAAAACTTAAAGACATGAACCTTTAACTAAAACGCATAAAATAAAATATTATATTTATTAAAATATTTTTTAACAACCCACATAACAATATTACTTACTTTTAGAGCTGTGTAGATTTATGTAGATTTATGTAGATTTATGCCGTTGGCGGATAATCAATACATTTTATTTACTTTTACCCTAGAGTTTATTTACATTTTCTTTTTGTCAAAATTGATTATAAATAGTTGAATATGATCTATTTTATATTTAAAATCTTGATTAATCATAAAAAAATTAAACACCCAATTTAAAAAAATCATTCACAGATTAATATATAAATTGTAATATATAAAATAAAAAATAATAATAATAGTAATAATAATAATAATAATAATAATAATAATAATAATAATAATAATAATAATAATAATAATAATAATAATAATAATAATAATAATAATAATTATAATAATAATAATAATAATAATAATAATAATAATAATAATAATAATAATAATAATAATAATAATAATAATAATAATAATAATAATATAAATATAAATATAATAAAAATCGGCAGTTTTAATCATTAATTTTATAAGGTATAATAAAAATTCATTGGATTTATTAAAACAATAAATTTCACTTAATACCTTATAAATCATCGATCAAACAAAAATTATTAGAAACCGTTCCATTTTGCAAAAAACAAAGCTTGATACTTATTGTCAGGAAATAAATAATGAATGGAGGAAATTATTCATGAACTCGAAGAAAATATATTGAAAATAATTTGGAATTATTCATTTCCTTTATGAATTTCTAAAGTTAGTATTGAAAATAAAATAGTGTTTTAGAAAACAGTAAAAAAACTCGAAAGTTTTCTATTTATTCTCAGTAAAATAAATACTAAATTATTTATTGAAACAACAAATAACAATCTCAATGCTAAATTACACTTTATTGAATTTGAAATAACTTTGTGTATTGCTGCCAAATCTTTTATTTTGATTTTTCGATATGCTTTTATATAGTGGCATTGTAGTTTACATGTTTATAGGGAATATAAGGATCTTATATAACATGCCTGAAATGATTTCTCACACAATGAGGTTCGAGTATTCGACTTAATTTGGAAACTGTTTGATTAGTATATTTTTTATTCACCCAAAATACCCATGATAAAATATCATTTATACAGTCGAAATTATTTCCAAAGTTTATAAAATAGATTTTGCCTTTTCGAAAATTCCATGAGACTTACAAGCAATCACCAATTGCTGTGCTCCTTGAATTCTATAAATTTACAGAAATCATTTATTACACTTGCCTTGCATGTGAAAATTCTAACAATCTCAATTAATTTTTCATGAATTATTTTCTTGCGGAATTTTTTTATATAGATGTTATCAAGTAATGATTATTTATTTAGCTATTAAATTTTGTTCGTTTTATTTTTCATGAAAAAGAAAATAATAAATGTAATCAGAAAAATGCAGATAACATTCTCTTCGAATTTCAGAGAAAGGAGTAACCTGTAATATTAGATGATTCAATTAAACAATAATTCCAAAGGTCAATGAAAAAAAATCATATTAAAAATATTAATAATATAATAATAATAATAATAATAATAATAATAATAATAATAATAATAATAATAATAATAATAATAATAATAATAATAATAATAATAATAATAATAATAATAATAATAATAATAATTTATTGCAAATATCGATATTTCTGCGGTTAATTATTTTTAGAAATATGAAACCATTTTATTAGAACTGTTTTCTAATTTTTGATTTGATTATTTTGAAATAGTTAGAAGGATTATGCACAATATTATTTCAAAAAATCAATAGAAATCTAAAAATATTTTCTTTTTGCAATTAATTGATTAATGTCATTAAGTAAAATTAAATTAAAATTAAAATTTATTAAGTTTTGTAAAAATTTTGTGTATTGATTCTTGGAATAGAACAATAATCTTGATTTATTTAATTAATTTTTTCTAAAAAGGTTTATATTTTTTTTAAAAATATTTATTAATATTAAATTTATGGACAGAATATTATTATAGATAATTAATAATTTATTTTTTTTAGTTTAGGTTGATAATAATAATAATAATAATAATAATAATTAATTATTATTATTATTAATTATTATTTTTACTATTAAATTTTTGTGGTTAGTTTTACCTGTCACTATAGAATTCCAATTGTTGACAACCGACACTTCAATCTCCATGGAAACAACCAATCTGAATTGACATATTAGACACATTTCTATTTTTAAAGAGAGTTTTCATTATCCAATAATAATTTATTTGAATTTTGTTTACACGATTTTCTTCTAATCCCTAATTACAAAAAATGCAATTTTTTTACAAAATTTTATCAATTGAAATTACAGACTTATAAACAAAATATTTTATTCGATTTTTTTTGAGTTTATCTCAGTGAAATTCAATAAAAAATAAATCATAGACCTAAAAAACTATAATGGATTATGAAAAATAAATTAAAATCTAATATAATTTTTATCAATATTGCATCTTGATTATATATAAAAATTTTTCAAAATGACATTTCCATATATCAAAATTACTGAGAACAAAATTTACCAAAAATGGTTTAGTTTTTTCCATTCTCGTGGTATCTTATTAAAGTATTATAAATAAATTTTTACTCTTTTTCGACGGAATAAGTCTGGAAAATGTCTTGAAAAGTTGTATTTCCTATGAATAATGCGTTTTGAAAAAACATTCTTTATCTACAATACCAAACATACTAAAATATTCTTATAGTTTTATGAATACTTTTTCTTTGATAATATCTGTAGATTTTGGAGAATTTCTGTGACAGTTTAGATGTTATAAAATACTTGAGGTAGTGCAGAAAGAGTTTTTGCGGACCTCTAATTTATATACATCTTTTATATACTCGTCTTTGTAATAAAATGAGGTATATTTTATGTTCTTTGAATATTTTATTTATATTTACAAATCGGATCTGAATTGAAAAACATTTTACTTAGTAAACTCAAACTATAAATAATTAGTTTTCAAAAATAATATTTAAACATTTATTATTATAAAAATTTAGTAGACTCTTTAATCTTAGGTCTTAGATTCAGTTGAAAATCATTTGATCATAGTAATATTTCAGATTATTTATCCCGACAACCTTTTGATAATTAGATTGTTTAAATCACAGATAATAAACATAAATAATATGATAATCAGCGTTAGAAGTGTATTTGTATTTAATAACAGTCATCGTAAAAGATTTAAAAATATATGGTAAATCTATTGTTAACCCTTTCCACCACTCATTTTGGCAAAAATTCTTTTTAATTTTTTTGGCTTAACGCTCATTATGGCAGGAATTTTTGTCACATTATAAACTATTTCTACTACTCCACACGAAAGGAAAACCAACCATTATTGAAAGTGTTCCCACATAGATTCTTGAAAATTATCTTAATTTAATGAGTGAAAGAAACAAACATGGGAAAATTAATGTGAGTGAAAAGGCTTAAATTTAAAAGTGAGCCCACGAATAAAGTGAAAACGGTATTGGGCCAAGGCTATTATATAAGTTTTATTATTTTCAAATATCTAAACTAATATGGGGATCATAAATTACTTATATATGATTTATAATTTATCGATAAACTTTAAGAAATTGTATGTCATCAAAAAAATTATTTAATTAAATTTATAATTTAAAAATTGATTAATAGTATAAAAAGTAAGCATATTCTTTTAACCCGTATCAGAAAGAAAGAAGATGAAGAAATGATGAAGCTGAATACCCAATACTGAAGCCTTGGAAATACTGGAAACATTGAATCCATCTTATCCGAGTAGTCTAAATGTAATTAGGAAACAGGGACCTTAAGTTGCAATAACACATTTTATATATTAAAACTATTCCAAATTCGGAATTTTGAAAATCAGTTTTATACTTTATAAATTGATTAATAAATTATTATAATTTAGATAAAATTAAATATAAAAAGGAAAATATTAAAATTGATTTTATTTTAAAGTAAATAATAAATTAATATATGACATTTTTATTATTATTAATTAATTATTCATTAGATTTTGAAATTTAATTTATAATATTTGACTGACCAAAATATGTTTTTTATTTAAATTATTTATCATTTTGCAAATTTAAAATTTTTCCATGGGCAACTTTTGACCTTCATTTTCCCAACATTTATTTAAACAAATTTAAAATTATCAATATAATTTTTAATTTTGTTTTTAATCATTGATCAAAATTAAGTATTTTTGGTTGTTTAATAATAATAGGTCAAAAAAATTCTCAAGAATAACCAAAAATTTTATCAAGAATTAGCCATCCTAACTAGCACTTGATCAAATCTGTACCGAAAAGTTATAATTATCCTCAGAATTCTATTCAGAAGTTTATCAAATTTCCAATATCATGAGCCACATAGTTTTATTTCCCAAAAATTTAATCAAAAAACAATTTTTTTTGAATTTTCTAAGAAACACCCACAACTTATGAACAAAAATAAAAATAAAATTAGTAATTTTACAATATTTCTTTAATTAATTTAATAACTGCAATTTAAATAGCAATTTTCAATTCAATGCGTTACAATATTTTCAGTAAAAACAATTCTAATCCACATTTTATTAAAAATATTTTTAAAATAAAAGCCGCAGTTAAAAAGGTGTCAAATTAATTGTTTAAACAACACAAGAATTCGAAAGGTGTCGTAATTCAATGACAAATAAAGCGGTTGTAGCTATTTAAAAATAATTAATTAAAATTATTTTTATACGAATCTGAATAGCAATTCCCAGTTAAATGGTATAATAAAAACATCATGTCTTGTTATCATGAACTAGTTTCGTAGAACCTTTAAAATCCAAGTAATGGTAATAGAACTTCAAAAAGGATTTAGAGAAAAAGTATTCATAACAAAAATAAATTTGACCTACTTATTTTTTAATTTTTCCACACAGTTTTATTTGATCTTTACAATACCAAACATTAATTTTTTGACATTAAATCGACTTGAAAAGGTAACCAATAAGCCACTCCGTGACCAACATATTAATATGTTTTTCAAATCTTTTGGATAGGGTTTTTACATATATTTAACAATAGCCAGACTCCAACATAATAAATCAAATATCTAGATTTCAATAACTATATTCATGAATCTATATGTAATATAATGTCCTTATCATCTTGTATTATGATTTGAATTAAAACAAAAGTAAAAATTTCATTTTGATGTAGGACCCTTTTAACTCTTTAATAGAACATTGTTTGCCACTAATTAAATGTTTAGATTTTTAAAATTATCATTAGTTACTTTCTTAAAATTATTACAATCTGATATTGCTAACATGCAATATCTTTCTGCTGAACTTCTTTTACTATTTATTACAATTTAGCATATTTGTGAAATATATATAATATGAATAGTTGTATAATATCAAGCTGTATCAATTAGAACTTTTTCTAAGACTGTTAAATTTTTTACAATAATCTTAAATTAGTCTAGTATTACAAAGTAATTATTACAAAATAGTTTATTACTATTATTATTATTATTATTATTATTATTATTATTATTATTATTATTATTATTATTATTATTATTATTATTATTATTATTATTATTATTATTATTATTATTATTATTATTATTATTATTATTATTAATTACTATTTCAGCAAATCAGATTCAACAATATATTGGTATCATATTTTATACGGATCTGTCTTGATTGGATCAGCAATGTTTCTACCAAACAACAGGTATTATCTAATATTTGTTTTTAATTTTCTTAAGTTCTCATTTTTATAATAGTAGAACAACACTTTAACTAAATTTTACTTTAAAGTTACAATTAAATTTTATTATCTTAATTTGTAAGTACAATGTTCAAATAATTTTATTTTATAACTTAGTTTTTTATACTTATTATTAATATTACTTTTTGGTAGAGCAGAATTTATTATCCACATCCTAGTACCACAAAATCACAACTGCTTCGATTTCGATTTCACATGATACTAGGGGCAAGTGACCCCATGGAAAATCACTTCAAGTTGAACGAATCTTTTTTAGCCTCTGAAAAATATTCCTCTCTGACTATTTTATATATATAATTAGCTGCAATCACATTGCAATGATTCTCACCTGAAATCACTAATAACTTCAATAATAACACGATTTAATTCCAAAACTTTATTTTTCAAATAACCCGATTATTTTAACATTATTACTTCATAATATTAATTAAATATATTTCAGAAGCGTCGATAATTCTTTTCTATAATGTATGATTTCAAACATACATTTCAACATATTGTATAAATTTTTATAAAAAATTATATTTAAAATTAAATTCAAAAATTATTAATATTATAAATAAAGTCAAAATTCTCTAATTTCAATTTTCTTAAAATCAACTTTTTTTATCAATTTTTAAATTATATTACTCACACCTCAATCATTCACCAATAAAATTATCCTTCCACAAGATGAAAAAAATCTAAAAAAAATTAAATTTTCAGTCAAACTCGAGGATATTGTTATTTTAATTAAATTAATTTAATTAATTTGCATTTTCTAAATATCATTCGGGACCCCAATAAATTTAAAATTATTATATTAGTATTTCATTTTTGCTACCATTTTGTTACCATTTCAAATATCAATTTTAATTTATTTTATAATTTTTAATTAATTTTGCCCTGCTATTTTATTTTAGAGTTTGTTTTCTAAAATTTTACATTTTAAAAGTTTTGCACACAATTCTGTCTTTAAATTAATTTTACATAACATCAACAGACATTTTAATTTAAATATATAAGAGATTAATTTATATTTTGTTAAAAAATTGGTTTCTAATTAGTTAAATTAATTAAAAAAAATGTTAATTACTTGTTATTCAAGTTCAAAAACTTTTTTCTTTTTACTACCATTAGCATAATATATTTAATTACATTTTATGTAAAAATACTAATGTTTAGTTTATTCAGTTTTCGACATTCATTGAACTATAATGTTGTGTTTAGAGTTGTTGAATATTTTAATACAAAAATTCCAAAATTCACTAAAGCTTTATTATACTTTAATACTTTAACCATATTTTGACAGTTTCCTAACCGATTTATAATTATTTTAATGTGCTTAATTGTATTAAATATGTTTATTCTGAGTAAAATAATAATTTAATACAAAATATAAATTTAAACAAATAATATTATATAAATATATTTGAAAAGTCAGAATTCGAAGTCTAAATATATTTTAGCAAATTTTTATACATTATCTAATTAAGTTTTTTTTAAATTGTTAATAGTATTTTAAATATTGTAAATATATAATACTGTAAATTCTTGTTAATTTGTAAAACTACTTAACTTGCTTTATATTTTCTTTCCGAAAAATTCATAAAAAAATCTCTACTTAATTGGTTTCTGAAATAATAGAAATTTATTATAAATAAATAATTATATTTGAAATTATTCTCAGGTATCAACGATTCACATATTTACCTATGTAAAACTTAAACGCAACAAAACATCACATAATTTTTATTGTCTTAACCATCAAATCCTTTATCAATTTACGTACTGTATTTTATTAAGAATGTAGCAAATGTTGCACCGTGTTTTCCAATTTTGAGGGTGTAAAAAATCTATTCTTTGATGGCGATACTATGAAACTTATTATTTTATGCAATAAAGTGACGTCAAGAATTAATTTGTTAAATATGGGACGAAGTAACATAAAGTTTAGAAAGCAATTATGTAACAGGATTTTATTCACGCAAAAATACTATACATGTGTGTTTTTATTAGTGGCTTTTAAATATAGTAAATAAAGATTTTTATTAATGAATTTGAGAAATTTTGCTAATTTGCAACAGATGTCCAATGGATCTATGGTACAATATTTTCAATTATATTGTGAAATTGTGTGACAAAATATTTTTCGTCTAAATTTCAACAGTATTTTCTACACCAATGAATAACAAAATCTAATAAAACACTAATAAAACATTTTATTTTAAAAATTCCCTGCTTTATAAAGGCAATGGGATGTGAAAACAAGCACTGAAACAAGTAAGATAATTATAAAATTAGTAATTTCCTATCATAAACGAGCAATGAAATACACTTTAAATTTAAAGGAAAATCATATAATTTACATTATTTGATTCTTTATATTTGTAATCTAAATGTTAATTATTCTGCTACATATTAAAGCCGTGAATATATTTATAAAATATTACACTGAAAATATTTTATTGTCTCGATAAATTGCTTTCGACTAAATATATAATAATATACTAAAAAACTGTTGTAGATAATAAAAATGTCAGATAATAATAATAATAATAATAATAATAATAATAATAATAATAATAATAATAATAATAATAATAATAATAATAATAATAATAATAATAATAATAATAATAATAATAATAATAATGATTTGATTGATCGAATTCGACTGCCTTTTCAAAAACCTAGTAACGCAAATTTTCGGTTATTCCATTAAAATATTGTAATCTATTCCTGTAACTGTTTCTCAAATGAAATTTTATTTTGAAATACTTTAATTACAGTACTAAACATTTTCTTTTGTTTAAACACTTGACGAACATTTTCCTGGGAAACTCAAGTCAAATTCATTTTCTTTGGAATTTTCGTTAGTTTGCAAAAAAATAAAGCAACAACATAATTAAAAATCTCTATATTAAGAAGATTCGCAATTAACTGATTTCGAAATATTAAATAAATGTAAAAATAATATTTCATCCAAAAAGTATTATTATGCAAACACTAAACACACAAATTTCCAAAGATTCTGGAATTATCAAGGGAATCAAACTTTTTTACCGTTGTTCTTTAAATAAAATGGCTATCTTTAGTTTTGGATATTCGCATTTTTTATTTACCCTTCCCATCCATGATCATTGTTTCGATCAATTGTGTGCATTTTATTTTGGTCGTGTTTGTGTACGAATTCTTGCTCTTTGATTTGAATTATTAATTTGAAATTTGTGGATATTATTTCGGATTGTTTCGAGTTTTGAATCTTTATTTAACGAAAATAAAAGATTTTTTGAATTATTCTAGTTTTCGAATTTAAATTGATAAAATTAATTTTGGAACATGTCGAATTTTGCTGCAATTAATTGCAATAAATTTAATGGAAACAATGAGCCTTATTATCAATACTTTCTATTCCAACAAAGAAATATTTTTGAATGATATTAATTCAAGTTCTGGCGATGCATTAAACAAAATTAGATACAAAAGCTTAACAGATCCATCAGTCTTCGATACCGCAAAGGATTTAATGATTAAAAATATTGCCGATAAAGATGCAGGAATTTTAACTATTGTCGATAGTTGTATTGTTTATGATCAAAGCTGATTTTATTAACAATTTGGGAACTAATGGATTTATGAAAGCACTTTATGCTGTTCAAAATATAATCAACAGAAATAATTATTAAAAGACAAGTTTATTCAGATTGTAAAAGATTTGTTAAAAAATCTTTTCGAAGTAATAAATTTATTAGGTTTCTCTATTTTTCAGTTGATTTGAAGAATATTATTAAAATTGAATATTTGTTATTTATTGACATTCAATACAATTAGCGATTAAGTAGATTTCTGTAAACAATATATTTGTCTATGTAAATATTATTTACACACAAACACAATGAAATATGCCGATTTAATGAAAAAGAAATAATTTTCGAATTTTCTTTGTTACAGAGTCGCTGTAATTAAAAATCCAACTTTAAATAGTATAAATAAAATATTTCTTAATATGTTCACATATATTATTTATTTGTTATAAATTCCGTAAATTAAAAGTTTTAATATAATTAACTACTTTTTTAGTTTCTGGATTAAGGAAAAAAGTAATAAAGAAACACAATATGAATGCATTGTCTTGGAAGACACAGGTGTGCTCTTAGTAAGTCATAAAATTGTTTGTTTCTGATATTATTTTATTAATGTGTTTGGAAATAATAATATTGAAAATAATAATAATAATAATATTTTTATTATTATTAATATTATTATAATAATTAATATTATAATTATAATAATAATTATAATAATAATAATAATAATAATAATAATTATTATTATTATTATTATTTTTATTTTTATTATTAACTACTAAAAAATAACCGCAGTAAAAATTTTAATAAATTGTAAACATTTCTCTTTATCGAATTAATTTTATTATAAACTAATCAATCTTTCTAAATCTATAAAATTTATTTTGGGATTATTTGTGTAGGGTAATGAGTCAAGTGTATATTTAAACGTGAAATAGGAATATTCCGATATGTGTAAACATTGTTTGCACGGGTTTGTTATGTTGACGTGTGTGCTTCTTGTTATTATCATTGTTATTATTATTGGAATATTCGATGATTCAATTGTCTAGAAGATTTTTCCCATTATTTTCATTTCCTTATTATATATTTCATATTTCAATTTGACTTTTTTATTAGATTTCCAATGAAACGTCGAATGTCGTTTTGAAAATATAATGAATCGACAAGGCAATTGTAAAATAATTTTAATTACGATTTAAAATAAAAAAATATAATCATATTTTAAATTTGTGAAATTTTTAATTGGGAAAAAATGGATTTAGTGTAAATGAATGAATTTTACAAAAAATTAACAAAAAGTATTTTTTTCATAATTTCCTATTTGTACAATTGAGAAAAAAGTTACTTAAGTCGATAAAATTAATTTGAAAAAATTTTCTAAACTTCACTTAATGAGAGTAAGTTAAAAATATATTGAATTTACAATTAAAAATTAATTTTCTAAAGTTAATTAATTTTCAAAAGCAAAATTTAAATAGCAGTTAATTGCATTAAAACAAACATAAAACCAAATTAAATAGAAAACATATTGAATTATAGTATGAAAAAATAATCAAAGGTAAAGGAGATAAACAATTTCATTGATAGAAACGGAATTAGTAATTCAGAATAGTAATTTTAAATGACAACTTATTTACTTTTTTTCTGTAGTTTATTTTGTAGAAGTCCACCTCATTTTTATTGTTTTATTAAAATTGATTTGATATTTACCATATTTGAAAACATTAAATTTTTTTAAATATTTCAAAAATAACGGAAGGTAAATTAAAAATTCTTGACTTAAACACACACACACACACACACACACACACATATATATATATATATATATATATATATATATATATATATATATATATATATATATATATATATATATATATATATATATATATATATATATATATATATATATATATATATATATATATATATAAGAATATACTACACAGTCTAGATTATGAATGAAATTATTCATGTACAATAATTAAAAGGGGTTAAATAATATATCCCAAGTATCAGACAAGGTATATATTGTAAATCTTAATATTCATTGAATTTAAAGGTTTTGTAAAAGATTTGCAGTGGAGTTCCGAAATAAAAAATAACTACTAAAATATTTTTTTTGTGTGCTCTTTTTCATTGAAAATCAAAAATCTTTTGAAAATGTATAATTATTTTATCAGTACAGTAACATGAAAACAGATAATTTAAAAGGGACGTAACTAAATATTTTAGGCCCACAAAGAAAATTTGTTTTAAAGCTATAAATAATAAAGTTTTGTTTGTATAATATGTTTGTATAATAAATAAAATACAATTTAAAACTAGTTTTTTCTAAAATTGAGACAATATTACATTTTTCATATAAAAGCTATTAATTGGAGTTGGATTTACCATTTTTACATATGGTAAGTGAGCTGCATGATATTTTTAATCGAATAAAGTACTTTATAAATTCGATACAGAAAGAGCAAAACCAAAAAGACAAGACATCAATTACCAACGAAATAAATTCAATGGAAAAAATAATGAGTGGTGAAATTGGAAAAAACAGTTCATATAATAATTTAAAATTAGTCTTTCTGTGTTTTGTGATTGTTGGATAAGAATTTCTATAAAACTATTTTATATGTAAATTTGTTAACATTGAAACTTAAAATAACTGGAGCAGGACATAAAATTTTAAAGTGATCTTAATTTTCTGGTTGCCAGTTGGCAATGATATTAAGTGTTGCACTATTGAATTAATCAACTGCCGGACATTAATTTTCTGATCAGGTTAATTTTCAATAAATTTTTAGTCATTCGACAAAATTTTAATGATTCTCCAAATGATGAACTGATCAGATCGGGAAAATAGAGATAAAATCTGTCAAATAATTGACAAATTCATTTTGCATTACCGATGAGTAATCTAGTAGAATGTTTCCCCTTGGAATTTACAAGTTTAATCAAATTTTTTAATCCTGAAATAAATTTGAAATTGTTTCTTATTTACTTGTAATTTTAATGGAGCGTGAAATTGAATTATCAATGGAAATTGCCAAAATTCATAAGGGATAGCCTTCAATTTTAAAACGACTCCATAAAATCCTATGGTTGACGAATGACTAATCTAGTTAAAACGAAATATTGTAATGTTCGATACAATTTCTAATGGCAGACTAGTTTCGAGCTCTTTTTGCATTAATTAATGCTATACACAAAACTCAATCCCAGCCGAAATTGATTCTAGCGATCATTCGAAAAGGTCCAAGAAACTGTTCATTTCACCATTAAGCTATATCAAATATTTTGATTATGATTAAATTTAAAATTATTTCATATAATCAATTAAAACTTTGATTTGTATTGTTTTAACATATAATTTATTTTTATTACGACTTTAGATCAATTTCTTTAACACGAACTTTCGGCACGGCCCTTTATGAATTGTTAATAAAGGAAGTGTCGAAAATTTGTGTTGCATAGAAAAAAAATTAAATTAAATTAAATGTTCTGTATATAACTCGGATTTTAAGTGTTACTTACAACAATCGCTATAGTTTTAAAATATGCAACTAATGAAAGCATTGAAATTAGTTGATACTAAGTATTATGGAAGAAGGATTCGACAAAGTCTAGAGAAAAGGAGGGGCTTCTTTTGGTAAATCGAACAATAATTTGCAAATAATCAATGTGACATAATAAATATTTCAAATCAAAAATTTGTAATATTTGGGAACAATGAATGATTATTAGAATTGATATACTTGCTAATTTTAATAATAATAATAGTAATAATAATTGGTCGACGTTATGACCTTTGGATAGAGCTCTTCAAGACCTTTTGAATGATACCTTTGTTTGAAGGTCTAACCTTATTTGACCTTTGGAAATTCAAAATATGAGTCATGTCATTGTTCCGTAATATGATGAGTCAGTAACAACATTTGACCTTAAAATGGCCTAAAATCGGCTTTTGACCTCAGAATTTGACCTTAAAATAGCTTAAATTGACCTTAAAATATCCTCAAAATGACATTGACCTTAAAATTTCACCTTATGCTGACCCTCAAATTTTATATGACCTTAAGTTGCCCTTAACGAAAAAGCCTCCCTCCGGGGGTGGGGGTATGATGTCATATGTCATTGTTCCCGGGTCCACATGTTACCCTACTAAAGTGGAAAGGTTACAAAAGTGATTAGGTTCAAGAATTATGGAATCAAATGAGCTGGAATTATTTAGCTGGAATTAATCATTTAGTCTAAATACGGCTTTTTTTCTTGCGGCTTTTAATTATGATATTATAAGAACTTTTTTCAATTTTCACCTCTGATTTCTTTTCAATTGACCTTGTATTTATTAAAATATGTACTATGATTCATAGCCAATTTTTTTATAAATACAATTTTAATTATGAATCGCTAAATAATTAAGTGAATAGAAAATAAAAAAATTAATACTCTTGGATTTTGTTAAACTTTAAATCATAATATATTTTTATAAAATTTTGATATATTAACAATCAAATAATTTTTATATGATATATCTAGATATTTTTATGGGATTTCATATTTCATTTTGATTTTAGATTTTTATTTGTCATTCATTATATCAATATTTTTAAATCTGAAACAAATTTTGAAATTTTTACTTATTTTTTGAAATTAATTTGTGTAAAGCCGACATATTATAAGTAACCATTTTGTCAATAATTACACATGTTTTATCTTGGGGTTATAATTGGAAAAAATATTGTAATTTAAAGTGACAAATGATTTTCCATATTTATTTCTATATTGGTTGTTGCAATGCAGCAGGGGCTCGCATTTTCAAATTTGTAAAAAGATGTTAAAAAAAAGATAAAAAAGATAGTAACCGTTATCTTAGTATATTTCGCTGAACAAAAAGTTCGGAAGCATCTCAGGCTATAAATCTAGATATATCATATAAAAATTATTTGATTGTTAATATATCAAAATTTTATAAAAATATATTATGATTTAAAGTTTAACAAAATCCAAGAGTATTAATTTTTTTATTTTCTATTTTTATTTTTGTTAAATTATAGAATTGTGTTATAATTATCTAATATATAAAGATGTAAGTTTGTTTGTTTGTTTGTTTTCTATAGAATTCCCAACCGTTGGACCTAGGGTGCTGAAATTTTGCGCGTGGCCCTCATTTGACTCGGGACAGGTCATAGGCTATGTTTCACCCCATGTGACCACCCCTAGGGTACCCTTAGTCGGTTTTGTCTGTCCGGTCAGCAATTTACATTATAAATAATAATTTATTATATGCTTGCTACTTGCAGTTGAAAGTAATATAATTTAGTCAAAAGTTTTCAAAGATGAATTCAAAAATGGAGAATTTGAATTTTATTTGATTAGTGAACGAGTTTGCAATTGGAAAAATATTGCCAGTTTAAAACATTAACTCTTTTTTTAATTGGTCTTTTTTCATTACATCCACAATGACGTCTTTAATCGCAGGTATAACAATTTCTTCATCGAGTGTGTGTGGTTTTCCTCTTTTTACTATATTTAGCGAAATCTTGTACGAAGCTATTAATCCTCTTTCAGTTTTAACTACAGTAGACTACTTCATAAGACCTTTTATAGTTGGTCGACATGTGACTTTTTTTTGAAAAATTCAAGTTCTTTACTTTACCCTTTCAAGATGATCTTTCATTTTTGACGGTGAAAAAATAAATCCAAATTTCAAACAATGCAATGAATAATACCGACATTTATTTTTAGAAACTGAAGCTGCCATTTTGTAATTAGGGTTCTATAAATAAGTTAAAAATAAGTTGGTATACTATAATAATCCATATTGTTAATGCTTACCTTCTTTTTTTACATATATTGATAGTTAAGATTGATATTTAAACTAAACAAATAATGTTTTAACTAATTATCCAATTCTAGAAAAATAGTAATAATGACACTGCAAATATTTAACACTGTTCATAATTTGCAAAGATAGCTGAAATTGCGTATGATATTTGCGTTTGTAACATCAACGATCGGGACAATTGACATTGACATATGCATATGATTAATAAGCCACAAGTGCAGAGTTCGTGCCGCTGCAAGCTGGTATGTAAATACTTGTTTCGCCCTAATAAATATACGTTTATTAATTTATTTCATTAAAGAAATCGATATTAAGTGAATTATAAAAAATTCACAAATTTTACATACGCAGTATGATTTGCGCATTAAGAATTGCTTCTCCTTCGAGCCCCAATTGACCTACACGCCCCCACCCCCACATTCGGATTGACCCTCATTCGACCCCGGGCTCAGATCGACCCTTACTTTTGTTAAATAGACCCATAACAGTCTATATAGACAGCTTTGGCGATCTCTGTGTTAGAGGATGCTGCATTCATACCTATGCAAATTTGGAGATGGTATTCTATAATTAAAAATTTTTGAAGAGATCGTTACATTGGCCTCCATTATCAAATTTGTTAGTATTTGTTTTTCCTATACCGTATAAATTTTTTTTCACATTTTTCAAAAAATAGTTTCAAAAAGTATTAAAAATGCCATAGATTTAGTAATTAAAAGTTATTTTATATCAACCAGAACACTGCAAATATTTTAAAATTTACTTTTTAATTTTATATAAACACATTTTTTATTTCAGTTTCCTTACGACAATTGCCACCACTTACTTTATCCATGTAAATGCACGAAAAATACATTCAGTGATTCCGTATCGAAAATCAAATTCAATCAAAAGGTTAGTGAAAAATTGCAAATTAATTAATTTCAATAATTGGTTTAATAATAATTGAGGTTAATGATATTCCATTATAGTGGACCTTCACATTCAGTTTATAGGCGGTTTCTAGGCAAGCGAGTAGATCTGAAGCATTTTAACGTTAATTGTAATAGTTATTATTATCAAATATCATTAAAAATATCCACACGAAATTGATTACTTTTAAATTTTGAAAATTTCTAATAATAATAGACAATCTCAAAATAAATATAAAAAATATAATACATAAAAATTAATTTATCAAAATAAACACCTTCATTTTCAGCAATTCTTTCCAAATGTTGCAAAAGTTTAAAAATCCAATTGTGAATAAAACTTGTTTTAAAATGCAAAAAATGTGACACCTTTCTTTATTTATGCAGCGTCTCGAAGAGCTGGTCGTATTTAGGGTACATTTTTGTACACTTTCTACATTTGATTACTGTAAATATCAGTGTGATGGTTTGACCGACATTACATTAATATTAAATTTCGATATTATACTATATTAGTATAATGAATGATTCCAAATGAATTTCCAATGACAAAAACGCTTTTGAAATCTGTAGAATAAAACCACCTTGGAAAACTCATCAACAGGAACGTCTGGAATTAGAATAATAATAAATTTCAACGATCATTTCAATTTAAACCTAAAGACTTTCAGTTGCATATTATTTGCAATGTGACTTGTTAATTTTTTTAAATTGTCAAAATTTCATTAGCAAATAATAATAATTTACATAACTTTCTCTACCAAAATCAAATACAAAAAGAATTCTATTATTATTATTATTATTATTATTATTTTTATTATTATTATTATTATTATTATTATTATTATTATTATTATTATTATTATTGTTATTATTATTATTATTATTTTTTTATTATTATTATTATTATTAAATGATGATTTCTTGGTAGCAGCATTTATTATTTAAAACAACAAAATGATAATTTAAGCCTTTTGCTGCAAATAATGTATTAATGAATAAAGTTTCGACTATAAGATAGGAATATCTTATAGTCGAAACTTTTTTCATTAAATACATTATTTGCAGCAAAAGGCTAAAATTATCATTTTATTGTATTATTATTATTATTATTATTATTATTATTATTATTATTATTATTATTATTATTATTATTATTATTATTATTATTATTATTATTAATTTTTATTGATTTTTAAAAATCTAGTAAAACCTTGAGTTTCAATCTTACATTTTTCAGTCTCTAATCAAGTCTCAAACAGGAAGTGATACATCAAGTGGATATTCCGGTTCAGACAAGATCTCCAATGGTGACAGTGAGTCCATCAATTTCAAAATTGGTAATTCTAGCTGGTCATTTTGATTTATTATAATTATTTATGCAAATAATGCACTGCACTTATTATGTAATCAAATTTCATATAGATTCAAACAGCAGCCAACAGTTGAGACGCAAAGCAGCTTCCGGTAGTAATAATCTCGATACTCTAACTTTGGATTCCGACAGTGAAGAGGATGATTTATCAGACTTCACGTTTAATGAGGTTAGTCATTAATAATTAATTTGTTTTAATGATAATTAATTCAATAAATATTTTATTGATAAATGGCACATTTATGGATTATGTAGTCCATTATGTAGTCATAGATTTATTGATCCATTTCGAATTCGACATTGACAATATCATTTTTGTATTATAATTTTATTATTATTATTATTATTATTATTATTATTATTATTATTATTATTATTATTATTATTATTATTATTATTATTATTATTATTATTATTATTATTATTATTATTATTATTATTATTATTATTATTATATATTGTGAAGTATGCCAAATTTTAATTATATCTTATAGTCGAAAATTTTTTCATTAAATACATTATTTGCAGCAAAAGGCTAAAATTATCATTTTATTGTTTTAAATAATAAATGCTGCTACCAAGAAATCATCATTTTATATTATTAATATTATCATTAATATTAAATTTCGATATTATACTATATTAGTACATTTTGCCTGATTCATAATTTCTTCTAACAGAGCCAAATATTGATTAAGTCCAAAGCACTTGTAAATCAAACAATGGGAAAAATGTGCATAATTATTCTCTTATTCTCTTTAGTCACAAAAAAATTCTACTTTTAAAATACTATCCAGTTATTGAATTTCTATTATTGATTAAAATAAAAATTTTTACGAAATTTATCGATTTCCTAGTTTAAAATTTATTTTTGCACACACAACAATTTTTGAAAAGGTGGGCAGTCGATTTAAAAATGAGATTTAATAATCAATAATATTTTTCATGGACGAAATTTATTTTAGTTTTAAGAATTTTTAAAAAATTCCTAATTAAAAATTTTTTATTTTTAATAATTTTTTATGCGTAAAATCAATAATTAATTTCTGTATGATACGGTAAAAGTTCTTTTAAAATATAAAAAATCAATTGGACATATTTGCTTCTCCCCTCCCCTATAATTATCAAAGTAAATTCATTCGAATTCTTATTAAAACAATTAATTAATTAATTGAATAATCAGTATTATTAGTGTTGACGTGATTCTAGAAGTAAACCGACTGATACAAATAATTATTGTTCAATAGTTATCATAGTAAATTTTAATTTTTTATGAAACTTACCTAAAAAATTTATTTTAAAACTCAAAAAAAAGATTTGCTATTTAAATAACACACAAAACTAAGTAACATAACAAATATATAAAAGATATTTAGAAAATTCAACATGGAAATACACTTTTTTTAAAGAAAATCTTCTTTCATATTTATAAATTTCAAATAAATTTGTGACTCCGAATTATCCGGGTAATTATCAACTGAGAACAGAACTGGTGTACGTGACGAGCTTGAAGAAATAAGAAGGTTTGTTGGTGGAATTTATTTATTATTTCATTTTTTTCTTTCGCATATTTTACGATAACATCAATATATTACATTAATTTGACATTGTGCTTTTATAAGAATTCAACATTCTGGTATATACTCACTAGTTCCGAGAGAATCAAATTCACTTTAGAGAATTCTTTAGATAATACCCATATAATAAATTTCTTTTGTATTTCATTTGTTCTTTCTTATTCCATCTTAGACACGCCGATATGTTTGCTCTTCTTTGGTATATTATACCAGGTTTTTAATATCTTCTGCTCCCAGTCTAAATTGAGGGCCATACAAATTTAACAAAGTTTTGACAAATATTATATAACAATAACGATAGTAAGTGCGAGTAATAGTAAAACGAGGCCATTTATAAGTGATATATAGTTGTATAGCGAAAGTATAGAAATAAAATAGGTAAGAAAATGAAATATAACATCTTATTGAAAGTACTTATTTTTGTATTTAAGACATTTAGTATTTTATAACATAGGTTATTTTACAATCAAACATCTATGGTAAAAATAATTTCTGATACAAACTTAATTAGGCTTAGATAGCATTTGTTGACAAACAAATCAAAAAAGCGTGCCCAGGGCAAGTAAATGGGAGAGTTATTACATCAGTATTCAAACCAATCGAAAGGTCAAGTGACAAGTAATATCTTCGTGGTATTCTAAAGGAACTCCCAAGAATACGCGGCTTAATCTCGAATTTAATATATACTAGAAATATAAAATGTTTAATTAACAAAAATTTATAATTTAATCAGATTTCAAGTGAAATATAAGTAATCTTTTGTTTAGGAAATAAAATGAATATTGTTTGATTTATTTCAGAGCCATCATATTCGTTGATATTATCATTTTCATCACATAAATTATTTTCACTATTTTCAACAAAAAAAGTTCTAAAATTCTCATAATAATTTTTATGAATAGTTGAAGTCTGGCGCGCACCCAGAATTTTCACTTGGGAGGGGGGTCAACTGGAGAATTTTTTTAAAATTAATTTTCAATATATGATAACTGATAAAAATAAAATATTAAGTACTTTTATATTCATTTTGGACAGGAAGGGGGGTTAAATCCATTGTAAAATCCACTGCAAAAGGTGTCGCTTATTTTACACAGTCAAAGCCGCTGTTTATCAAATCTTATTATGCTGAGGACTTAGTAAACTCTTTTGTAGTTAATCATTTCAAGTTAATAATTAAGATAATTTCACTCATTAAAATTTGGCATACTTCACAATAAATTTTTATGGTCCCCGGGGGCTCAAGCCCACGAGCCCCCAGGTGCGCGCCGGGTTGAAGTCCAACAGCATAGTCAAGCCATAAACCCATTTTTCTAGATCTAAATTAAAAAATGACATCTTGTTTCTTGAATAAATTTTGGATATTTCTGAAATCCAAATATTAATTAATTTCAATATTTTCATGTACTCACTCTTAAGCCAATTACAAATAAATTAAAAGGAACTCGAAAAAAATATTAAAGTATCTTAACGAACAAATAAAAAAACAGATTGTTGCAAAAATTTAACTTTTGTTTGTCTACATTTTCAGTTTTGTAGTAATAATATGACTCGATCAAAAAGAGAATGTTTGTACAATTAGCTTATATAACGCATTTCTTCAAAATCATTTTCTTAATCTTGCGCTTATGCACGATGTGTTATTTGCACTTCCTTTTCTTTCTACATCATTTCAAAAATTAGTTCACCCAATTCGGTCATAGTTGAATAATAAAAACTGATATACGCATTAAAGGGTGTCTCTCGGGAATTCCCGATCGGAAAATCCCGGTAATTTAAAAAAAAATTAATTTCCCGTTTACCGGGAAATAATTTTTTAAATTATCAACACATAAAACTGCACATATATAAGATTTTAGTATTTTTATCTCAATTCAATATTTATAAATATATGTATATACAAATTTTATTAAAAAATCTATTTTAGAATAAATTCTACTAATTATATGTTAACATCATTACGAAAAAATCATAATTAACAAGCAATGAATAAGTATTGTAATTGGTCCCTCATATCTGTCCTGGCTTTTGTTGCGTATTTCTAATTTTACTAACACCTCTTCTCCTACATTGAATTTCTTCCTTGTTTGTTCTTCTTGTTCTTTCTTTACCAGTTTTTCCTTTGACCCGTACCATTTTTCCATGCTAATCTTTTTTCCAAAAACTATCTCTGTCGGGCTTTTTCCTGTCGTTTTTTGTTTGGTTGTATTTAATGTAAATTCGACTTCTGGTAGTATCTCTGCCCAATCCGTCTTCCTTCTGTCTCGTAAAGTAGCATTTATCAGCTCTCTTATTGCTATGAATTGCCTTTCTATCTGTCCATTTGAAAGAATATTAACTATCGAATAAACAAAATATAAGTGAAAAATGTGAAATTGAAAACAATTTATCAAAAGGTTATCTTAGAGGATTTTTGATAAGTCTGCCAAATAACTAAACAAATACTAAACCAAAATAATATTATTAATAATTTATTTATATATTATATTTAAATTTAGGATTTTTGTCTGACTGTTTTTTCCTTTATCTAATATTTTAAAAATTATTCCTTATAAAATTCATTTCTTACACTACAATTAAATATTCAATATATTCCCATTACCAATTGTTAATAAATCAACGTTAATTTTATAAACAATATTTTCTAATGGAAACCTTTTTAAAAACTCGACCGATCTCCTCTTCCTTTCTTTCTAACTCCAATAACAATGGGAAATATTTGTAAATTTACAAACTAGCCCAAATTTCAATAATGATTGTGAATTTGGAATTTATTTAAAGAACAAATTTCTATTGAAAAATAATTAATAGATTAATTTATTAATTTATATTTTAGATCAGTTGTCAGGATCATATCAAAGACATTCTACAAAAGCCATCAACCGATAGGTCAATACAAGAGAACGAAATCATAATGAATGTCATACAAAACATTCCGGTAATTATAATTTTATAAACTGTTCAAGATAATGTTGAATGCAAAAAAATCCGTTATAAATTAATTATCTCAATTTTGATTCGCTATAAAAGGAGAAATTTGCAGAAAATAGAGATGTGGGTGAAGATTTAAACTTTTACATAGAATATTTAGTAAAACGTGGTTTTTTCTCTGTAAATGGACACGAAAAAAACAGGATTAAAATAGACTAAATTAATACTAGAAAAGAACATCAAATTTACGAGTCACATTAAATAATTGGAATTGGTAATAGATTTGAGTATAATAACATACAGTAATAATATACAGCTATTTTAAACACTGCACTTTTTTTGTAAAATGACAATTGTTATTAAATTATTTGTCTGTAGTAAGTTGACAAATATACTAAATTTATGGTTAAAATTATTGAAAGATTAAAGCATGGTTCAAAATAGGTTATCTAACCATAATAAAGAATTATTGGTTTTTGTTGTTTATTTTTTTTAAGGTTTTGTGAATAATAATAATAATAATAATAATAATAATAATAATAATAATAATAATAATAATAATAATAATAATAATAATAATAATAATAATAATAATAATAATAATAATAATAATAATAATAATAATAATAATAATAATAATAATAATCATTTAAGATTGTCACATGCAAAATGTTATTCTCAATTTGTTAGCCAAGAATCCATTCAGAACGAAGTTTTTCTATTGAATTGAATAATAACAAATTAATCACATTATTATTCAATCATGGTTGATAATATTTATAATTATTATTAAAATAATATTTATTATTGGTTTAATGGTTTAATAAAACCTATTTTTAAAAAATCCAATTCAAATAACACTATTGTGTTTAATTCTTAATCCCTAAAGACTTATTTCTTTATTTGTGAAAATCAATGAACCCTGTCAAAAAGTCATGCGTATTTATGGAATTATGGTTCTTACCATTTGCAGAAGTATTACAAAGGTGCACGTGTCGAATGAAACTACATGATTTTTAAGAGCTCTGATTTAGTTAAAAAAATTAGTTTAAAGTATAGGTACTCTCAAATCCATTATGTTTATGCCTCATGTCAGAAAAAAAATATTTCCACTGCTGTATATCTAAAGAAAATGATGTCACTACAATTAATAATATTAAAAAATTGCAAATTATTAATTTTGTATTTAGTAAATTGTCAAAACTGATTTGAAATAGAAAAATGTATCACAATCATTCTTAATTGATAAATCTAAAGTGATTAATTATTTAAATATCCTTTATTGACAATTAAAATCAAAGATCATAAAAATACAGTCACATGCACAATAATATTGATATGTTTTCTGTAATTTTTAAATTTAAATAAAAAATAAAACTAACTGCTACTGTTTTTTGATAGTTATATATTATTACTATTATTGACTAACTGTCTGTTATTTCTCAGTTTTATTTGTCAATTAAATAACAAAATAGGGAAGCAAGATCTCTTTCATTTTATTCTAACTTAAAAAAATAGTAATAATATTAATAATTATAACAATGATAATAATAATGATAATGATATTGAAAATAATAATAATAATTGTTTCGGGAAAAGATATTTTACGAAGGTTCGATTTCGTTCGATTTGTTTCACAGTGAAGATTGTCATCATTATTGCAGCCTTGAAATCCTTGATTTTGAATAGAGCAAACAAAATTCATTTTTTACGGCACCCTTTAGCTTTAAATTCGTGGATGACTTTAGATTTTTGTCCTTATAAACTTTTAAATTCAAATTTCTATCAAATAGAGGTAACGAATTGTTATATTCTTCCAATAACTGATCTTTTGTGACAAATGAACCACATCCCAATTTGTAAATGAAATCTAAACAGGTCTTTATTCTTTCATTTATTTTCATTGAAAAATCACCAAATAATTCAGTTTTTAACAAATCCAGATTATTAGATTTAATATAATTAAAATAATTAACATAATTCATTAAGTTAAATCTTTCAAAGACTTTATTATTAAACATAAAACAATTAACCAATTCAAAATAAACTGTTTAAAAAATCTCTTAATTTTACAATTTTAAAACAAAATCATTTTATCAAAATTTAAGAAAGTTTCACAGAAAACCAAAAATGATATTCCTTAACAACAATAATGATGATAATAATAATAATAATAATAATAATAATAATAATAATAATAATAATAATAATAATAATAATAATAATAATAATAATAATAATAATAATAATAATAATAATAATAATAATAATAATAATAATAATAATAATAATAATAATAATAATAATAATAATAATAATAATAATAATAATAATAATAATAATAATAATAATAATGTTAAAATATACCAATTAATAAATATGTTAAAAAGCATATTTTTAAAAAGTATATGAAAATAATTAATTAAATTGAAATATCAGCTTGAATAATTTAGATCATTTAAAAAATTTTGTTACATCAAAAATTAATTCTTGATAACTTTAATTAAAATTACTTCTGAAAATCAGGTCAATTCTTATCTTTCAAACATTTATTTCACTAAAATATTTTAATTTTGATTTCTTAATCTCTTGATTTTTTGCCGCATTTCCAAATAATAATAATTCAATGTGTTATGCACGTTATTCATTGTATTAGAGGCTAATATAAAATTATACTTCATTTACCATAAAGTTCCATTTCCGTTAATAATGGTCCAAGTATAACGATATAACCTGTTATAGAATAATACTGAGAGTAAAGTTTCGAATATTCTAGTCAACAAATTTTTACAGTTTTATTTTAATAACTTTAACAGTGATTTCGATTTTCAATGGGAAATTAGAAAACTTTAAAAAGCGAATATTATTAAATTTTCTATTTCTATTTTTCTTCTAATTTAGACAAGTGGCTGAAAAGGGAATTTCGTTGTCCCATTCAGGGATGTAATACTAATTGATAATTACACTTGAAGCCATACAAAGCATCCTTTCTTCGGCGTCAAATTCGTACATTAAAACAAGCCGCATTGTTATTTCATTTTCAACAATATTTTTAAAATTAATAAAGGCATGTAGATAAAATAATTAATTATTAATGTATTATAGTTTTCAATGACTACATATAACTATGCCTGGTTTGAGATTTGGTTTGAGATAAAAAATGTGTAAAAGTATTTTTAAAAGTACCGTAAAGTTCTGAATATAATACCGCTCTACGAATAAAGTAGCCTGGGTACGTCAATAGAAACTTTTTTCACGGGTACAGTAATTGAATTTTCGGATTTTTGAAAATTAATTTAGAACTTCATATTGAAATTTAGTGTTTCGAAATTTCCATTTTTTAGACTTATTTTAATACATCCATGTCATTGAAAAGGAAGCATATGACAATTCATCACAAGTTGCAAATTGTATCGCGAGTAAAAAATGGAGAATCATTAAAATTTTGTAGAAATAGGACACTGGTTATCAGAAATCTCAAATAAGGAAATGGATACTCCTGGAAAATGATTTTCTTGGAATAGTAGATAAAAGAGGGTTAAGTAGAGTTCCAGGTGGAGGCTCCAAGCCAGAGGTTATCGAAATTGAAAATACATTAATGGCCTGGTTTACAAAACAACGATCCAAAAAAGTTGTTGTAAATTATACTGAGCTTCGACGGCAAGCAAAGAAAATATCAGAAAACCTTTCATGACAACCAGAAAATGGTTCGTTTCGTTGTAGCAGCAAATGGCTTTAAAAACTTTTTCACAGAAACAAGATTACTTGGAGAAAAATAACTCACGAAAATCCTCCGAATAATTGTACGGCTACTGAATTATATAACAATGATCAAAATTATTTAACAGACGTTAATATGAAAAAAATTAACTTTAGCAAAAGCTGTATTTACAAAATGGATGAAACTTCATGTTAGTTTGACATGCCTTAAATAAAACATTACATTTTCAAAGTGAAAAACCAGTTTATGGCCTAGATACCAGACAAATCAAAGATCGTTTCACTGTTATGTGCATCTCTGCTGCTGGAAAATTAATGCATACTCTTATTTTATTAAAAGGATTAAAGATAAATATGCCTAATGGCATTGATCTTTATAACAGAAACTATTATATGAAAGAATTTCAACAGAAAAATTTGTCAACAAATTAAATATTATATTTTATAATTGATATTAATATAATTTTATTATAAAAACTTTCTTTTCCAATTTCACCACTGATTATTTTTCCATTGGATTTATTAAAATGAGCTTGAAGACTATAAATCAGTAATATATCAAGAACAACGATATATTACTGATTCAAATTCTTTTTAATAAATATAATATAATTTTATTAATAATTTTATATATTTTAGAAAAAAATAAAACTCATAGTGTGGAAGAAAAATAATATTTCATAAGAATTCATAAACTAATTCATCTGAAAAAATAATTAAGTATAAAACGTTTCTGTGTATTTTTTAGTAAGCAGAGGTGATTATGATTTTTCATACGTCATGTTTACAAGTTTACCGATTTTCTGTGACCAAGCTAATAAGCAAGTGATGTGATTTCCAGTGTACTAGGGAAAGTATGCAATAAAGTTGAATCAGCAATATTGTATACTTACCTGGCGCATAGAGAAATTTTCGCGTCTCCTGCATAGTACTGATGAGAACCAAAAGCTCGAAACTAGCCTACTATTGGGATTTGAACTGGGTATCACAAAGCTTTTGCTGTTTATATTAAACATAATTATTATAATAAAATAAAAATATTACACTTTTCACTGTCTTGATGTATTACAATCTGGGCATCTGAGTTCTATTATATAATAATTAAAATATTAATCAAATAAATGATAAGTAAAATATTTGCTGCAAAACATGTATTAAATGAGAAAATCTTTCAGTAAAGGCTAATCTTATCATTGACTTCTATAACATTTAATTTATGCTGCTAACGAGAAACCATCATTTTACACTATAAGTAAAATAATAATTAAATATTTTAAAAAGAACTTAAACTAATTCTCACTATATTTTTATAATTAATATAATTAACTTAATTTTAGCTTTTCTCTCTATGGACTCAATCATTACGCTGTGCCGCTTGTAAATTGGCTCGACTTCAAGTAGTTGAGAACTCTCAAACTGTTTTAATAAAAAAAGACGAAAAGATGACAGATTGGATTTATTGTTTGCAAGGAACATTGGAAGTCCGAAGAACAGTGGAAAATCTAAATCAGAATTCTGATAAAAATCTAAGTGACGTTCTTGAAACTCTTCGATACAGCGACAGTTTTGGTGCAGATTTACGTATGTCAGAAGAACAGGTAACTAAAAGCGAGTTAAATGAGTTCATTTTAATATGCATCTTTTATGTAGATTAGTAAATTTTATTTGGTATCTACATCCAATGACTGCTGGTTGATGCTTATTAACTGGAAAGAATTCATGAAAATAAAATCCCAAGAACCGACAACTCTTAATCAAATAATTGAAAATAACAAAACAGTAATGATAATGGAACGCCGAACCAGTGCTGATGGATCAACAAAAGGACAAGTTTTAGTTAAAGTAAATATATCAACTTTATTATATTTTCTTTTTTTTTCCAAATATTTATAATTTTCATATTAAAATATTCTGTTGAAAATCTTTAGACCAAGACATCCCAGAAAAAAGATGGTGCTTGAATGGTACTATGAACGGTAAAAGGCATAAAAAATTTCACCAAACAACAAATTTTTCTAAAGTCAAAAAATTCAGAAATTTTTTCCTAGTAAAATTTATATGAGAAACTCATTTTCAATATTTACCTAATTAGTTTCCTATATTATCTTATGATTTTATCGTTCTGATATTAACAATAAATTCCAATTGGGATACATTTGGTAATATCATACCATTTACATCATTTAATAGAATCATGAAAATATGTCATTAATTTATTATTTTTATGATTATTATATCCTTATAAAAGTAAAATAAAAGCAGACTCGAGATAAAATTCCGCAACAAATATTATAAAAAATATCAAAAGTATTTAATGGAAATAATAAATAAAATAAATATTTCGTATAAAAAGTCGAGTTAAGTTCGAGAAATTTAAATTTTAAATTTTCAATTTATATTTACATTTTGAATATTTGTATATTTTTTAATAATTTATATTTATTTTACTAATTATTTCAAGATTTCATTGTTATAATGAAAATCATTCATATTTAGCACGCAATTATAAATGAATATCAATAAAACAAAACTGTTTCTAAATCTACGGATATAGTTTGTTCATTTGTGACTGTTATTAGTATTTATAAGTATTTAATAAAAATTTCGGAAAAAATAAGAAACTGGCTTTTGTCTACCCTTTACTTGATGATTTAAACAAACTAATTTGTTATTATGCTTTTCTACGGCATTCACTGACAACATATATAATTGTCCATTTTTCTTTCTTGCTTATGTTTAGTTTTGATGGTCTTCTAAAATGATTTCAATTGTCCTCTTGAAAACTTATTATCATCAAATAAACTGATTTATCGATAAATTTTAAGTAAATTTTTGGTTTTAAATGTAAAAACATAAGACTAATAGGTATATTTAAAATATATTCACCAATGATGCAATTTTGGAGATTTGAATGGAAATCGTTGTAATCTGAAGTAAGAGATTCGTTTCATATTTGTTCCATTTCCACGACTGGAATTGCCAAATGCAAACAAGTGGCCATAACTAAATGTAAAATCGGTGCATATGAAAGATTTTCACGCATTAAACTCGACACCAATCTCAATATTGCTCCAGAACAATGGTTCCATTTTTCTTTTTTGGTATTTCTTTGAAATGCGATCTGATGTTTCCATTAGATGAACTTCGAATACTGATAACACAGAAATATATAAAGAACATAAGGGAATGAATTATCGGATGATGCCATTATTCTCAGATATTTAATTTTCATACAAATTTGAAATGGAGTTGAGATGTGCATTCGAATAGCAAAACCAAGATACATTGTCGAACCACTTGATAAGGTTTCATAAATTTTCATAGTGTGAGATATAGGATCACTAGAGTTCAGAACGATACCCATGGAACGACCAGAAGCATATAAAGAAAGAACTGCTTGAATTGAAACATACATCATTGTTATTCCCGTAAACATTTTCATTGTCATAATGATCAACATTTGAATTTTCATACTCATCAAAATTTTAATTGTCATTATCGTCAACAAAATTTGAGTTATAGATCCTATGTCAGTTTGGGAATATTGAAAAGAACTTCTCGATCAGTTACTGGGATTGCATTGCAAGATGCGATAGATTCAAAACGAACAAAAATATCTTCAGAGCTACTATCATTGTCAACTCTAAGGAATTCATATTCATTCTTTGAGTTAAACCATTTGATGATGAAAAACGAAAAAAATTTCCATTCTCAAAAAATCCGCGAAACTCCTTTTAAAATAATAATTCCTTGCCTCGCGTCTCTGTGCGAAACCCAACAGAAAAAATACAATCAATACTCAATGCGCACACATACGCGATACATAATTAAACTCAGGATTGATCATCCGATATAGAGATGAAACGGTTAAATGTTCCAGAGTTTTGAGTACATCTCATTTTCTTTTATCCAGTTGAAAAAAGGCGGCAATAATGTTATTAAAAAAATGTTTGCTATTTTAAATTTTATAATTAGAACTGCTTGTAATTAATTTTGTAATTTTATTTTTAATTTTTGTTATTTAATTTACAATAATTAAAATTTAATAAAATTAAATAAAATTGTATGTGCATGTTTCAGGCCCTACATAACATTTCTTATTTTGTAATGCTTTAATATAGTAAATATGAATTTTCAGAAAATTTTATTTCCCAAAAAGAATATTTTTCACTACCGTTTTATAGTCTTATGAAGAAGACTTTACAGTGTTGAATAATTCAATAACATTTATATCATATAAAATTTGATAACAGTAAAAACTGGAAATATTTAATTGTTTTATTCCAACTTTTAGTCAGTTAATCTATCAGATAAAACAGATGACATAATAATATTTAGGAATACATCTAATCATTCTCATAATACATTAATAATTCTTGAACTAGTTTTGGAAAAATTCTTCTAATTCATTATTTATCATCAAATGATTCTTTATTTATTTTCTATAGGATTTTCTAATTTTGATATTTACGTCAACACAATCTTTAATAGTTTCTGAAAGGGATTTGTCAATTAAAGGGATTTGTCCATCTAATCAAAAGTTTGAAAAAAGAAATATTTACTGATTCTTTTTTCATTTTATATGTAGCAGCATCAATTTCATTTTCTATCTTCAATTCAGAAAATGATTATTTAGATGTGACATTTTGAAAAGAAACATTTCACGAAATATACTAACCAATACGTCATTAAAATGCATTTTAACTACGAAACATTGTTAAAGATAGCATATATTAACTCAAACATTATTTCATAATTTCCATTAAACAATATCCCAACCATATATAAATGACCCCAACCGAAAATCTGGGGAATCTACTCAACAACATCAAAGTTTCAAATCTTTACTTGAAATCGTAACGTAATTTTTAATTATTTTATACAAAAAAAATCATAATAGAAAATAACATTCAAAAATACAGGAAAAATTACAAATTTTAAAATGAACATTTCATTCGATTTTATTCCAAATATTCAAGATTGATCATTTTAACAAAAAAAGGATATTATTGATATGGTTCAAAAGTAAATGAAACGTTTGATTATGAATCAATCTATTATCACTTCTATATTAACCCCAAATCTAAACTTAACACATTACTGCAAATGACTGTTATAGCCGCTCCACTTGAATACTTAATTAAAAAAAAGAATATCGTTATTAGACATAGCACAAATGCATTTATTTGTCAATCTATAGTGATGCAACAAACAAAAAATGATTTCATATTTATAGATAACATGTATGTACTGGCCACAATTTATTGCGTTTAATAGAGCAATTACACCTGTTTGCATTGAATAATAACATCTATAATGCAGGTTTATGTTCAAACAAATAGATTATTTATTATTTCTAAAAATTATGTCTTTTCAAATTTGAATTTCCAAAATTTCGTTTGTTTTTGGTTTTTTACAATTTAAAGTAAGTTTTAACATTTATTAGCTTTTTAATAAATACAATGGAAAAGTAATAAAAACACCAAAAGAAATTTTATCTTTCCAAATTTGTAAATAAAGCCAAATGAACTTTGTGATACGCATAAGAACCCTTGACAATTTAATAAGTCTTTGTTAATTAATATCTTTCTCTTTATTTTTTCGACAACTCTTAAGTAGTAAGATTGAATTCAGTAGTTTTTGGCATTAATTCTTTATCTATCTTCTTTCTTAAATAAATCAAATTTAAAATACTATTATTCCACTCCATATTTTTACGTATTGAAAGTTTACATTAATTTTTTATTATATATTGTTTGTGTGTTAGGGTTTTTTTCTACCACTTTTTCGATTTCTATAATAAATGATGTTATTCCATGTAAGTTTGAGTGTTTCTATAATATAAGTTTATTGATCTTTTAAAATATATTATAGATGTTATTATTCCACACCAACAGGTGTTAAAGTGCGTTTCTGAAAATAATATAAGTATGTGCTTGTTTCACTGGAAGAACTTAAAAACCATAAAACGAAAAGTAGGAAAATAGTGTAAAAATGATTAGACTTTTAAAATAATTAAAATTTTGTTTTTAAATCCATTGTTTATTTTAATTATAATTTATTTTTTTAATTCAATATCTTCTCATGAATTTCAAGTTGGAATCCGTTCAAATAATGAACCAATGCATCAAGTTAATTAGGATATTTTGGATATTTTCGTTGGCGGCAAGCAATTATACAAAACACTTTTCGAATAAATGAATTTTGCATTGACATTATTATTTTAGTAATAATTATTTCATCAATGCTCATGATACAAAATTGCCAGAAATTTGCTTAAAATATTAATTATAAATAGGACAACTATATATATATATATATATATATATATATATATATATATATATATATATATATATATATATATATATATATATATATATATATATATATATATATATATATATATATATATATATATATATATAATTAAAATCAATAATTATGCCTGTATATAAATTTTAAATGAATTTCTAGTTAATTTAAATGAATTCTAGATGTTTAAAGCAGATTCAAAAAAACTTTTTAAAATTTCTTTATAAGCTTTAAATTTCCTGTTTAACAGTTTTGAATCAGTGGTGATAATAATTTTTTAAAATTGTAATTTTCATAATTATTCTATAAATACACAAAATATTTTATAAAATATAGACATACCTAATATTTAGCTAGCATGAATTTGTTTTATGCATGTATTTAACATTAACTGCTTTTTTTTCTAATGATTTAAACAAAGTAAGAAGGATTAATAAAAAATTCAAAGAATATTAAAAATTCTATTTTGGTTCCCAGGGAAAAACATATAAAACAAGCTTTCAAGTCAACTCATCATTGAATTTCTGTTTGTGAATTAAAAGAATATTAAATTAGAGGATTAAACTTTATTATATTTTGTGATAAATTATAAATTGTAATTTTATTTATTGAATATTTTATTTTTTAAAATTTAATATTTTCCTGATTTTGAAAAAAATAATTCATGTTTTTTTCCCAATCATTCATTTCCCTATCATTATCTATATTTTATTATGCACTCTATTAATCCATTTAAAAAAGAAATAGATCCAAAAAATAGCAGTTCTTGTTAGATTATCGACAATTGGTCACATTTTTGCAGTGATTATGTCAAATATATTTCGAACTTCTTTCTCTGTTTAAACCTCTTTATTCAGGCCACAGTCAAGAAATTAATCGAATATTTATTCGAAAATCATGGTCCAGTTGATGAAACATTTATCGAAGACTTTTTCCTGACTTATAATATGTACTTGAGTTCTACAGTCCTAGTGCGCAAGGCTATCATTGAGCAAATCCCAAAAGTTCCGGATAAACGGAAAAAGTGCACCGACATTGTTGTGAAATGGATCAAAAATCATTTCAAAGAAATAGAAAATCAATCAGAAATAATGAAATTTATTGATTTTTTATCGATGTTGTTCTTTAGAGAAAATGAAGAGGGTAATTTTTTAAAATTATTTATTAACTATAAGTTTAAATTTTAAATAAGTAAAGGATAAAGAAAACCATTGCTAAAAAAGTATATATTGAATGAAATGAAATAATTTTTGATTATGAAAATAATCGTTGTCAATTTCTTGGAATCTTCTTTTTATCTTCTTTTTAAAATTCATTTTCTGCCTTGTCATTGGTTAAAATAAATAAAATAAAGAAAAATAAATATTTTCAAGAATTTAAACTCGAAATTAAGTTAACTGTAAAATTTAAAATCAAAGAATATAATATTTAAAAATTTTAAAAGATAATATTAAATTTTTTCATTTTTTAAAATAACTTTCCATATGTAATTCAAATTCTTTTTGGTATTGTTTTTCAGAGCTTCTTTCAATGTCCATGTCAATTTTTAAAATAAAACTATAATTATGTTTAAAATATCGTTAAAACATCTTAAAAAAATATTTTTTATTAAAAATGAAAGTTTTTTATAGAATCTTTAAAAATTTTAAAATGTTATTTTTTATTTTGAATTTTACAGATAATTTAATTTCAAGTATAAATTCTTTAGAAATATTTATTTATTTTTTTTTCTTTATTTGTTTATTTCAGCTAATCAAAATTATTTCATTTCATTCAATATAAACTTTGCAGCAAAGGTTTATCTTATTGTAACTTGTTTAACACTTAATTAATGCTGCTACCCAGAAATCATTTTATACTATAATTCAAATTACTTTAATGACATTCAATTATTATCAATGGAAATTATAGTTAAAGTTCCAGGTGAGGATATTTCTAGTTTATTTTAATAGAATCATCTTTGAAAAAAATTTAAAGTAAACGAATTGAAATCCTAATTGCTGAAACTGAAAACCAAAGAAAATATATTAAAAAATTTCATTGAAATGAAAAAATTTCATCCTATTTGCACTTAATTAATTTTCAATATCTTGCACTCGAATTGATTATTTAAATCAATAATTTAATTACAATTAAAATTCATTAAAGTGTAACTAATTCGTTGTTAAGTAATAAGTTTTTATTTAAAATTAATTTTTTTTCAACATATTGTAAAAAGTAAATTTAAATTGAAAAAACTAACCGTAAATATATAGTTTTTAAAACTTTTTCTATATCTCACTCTGTAGTGCCTCTGACTAGCACTTTTATTAATTTAATAATTGAACTAAAATATATTATTGAATTAATTAAATTAAAATTAAAAATCAAAAACAATTGTTTAAATAATCTTTTACTTTCTCTTTTTACGAAAATCATTATCAAATTCAATTTAAAAAAACCATCAAATTCAAACATGTCTAACGAAATAACTGAAGTTGTCACTGAAGTCAAACAAGTTGAAGAAGTTGAAGAATCATCAAATCGAGTCAAAATCAATGGATCAAATATGTCAGAAATACAGGAAACAGAAACCTTCATCGTATTCACAATGATATCTCTAGTGATGTTCAAGTTCTTCGACAATGTTAATAACAATAAATTATTTGTTCAAGTTAATTGTAAATCTCTACACACTCTTTTAAATTCTCCCAAAATTGAAATTTCAATATGCGGGCTCAATGCTATAAAATATTTAATATTGGTCAAAATCACCTAGTTAAGAAATTACTTTGAAAGGAAACATTTTATTAACCCCTTTAACGTCAACTTCCTTTTCTAAAATCGACCCTTAATTGGCGACTTTATTTGCGGCTATAAAAAAATTAATCTTTTAATTATTTTTCAAACATCTTTATCAACAATAACGAACAACTAATAACGAATAACAGTTAATTAATTAATAACAAATAAAGCAGTTTTTAGTATTGTTGTAAAGTAATGAGTAGTGGATAACCAGGTACTGAATAAGATGAACAATTGTTTTGCAAGTTTTTGTATCTTTTGCTCCAACCTTTTGTAAGAATTTTTTTGTATTGTCTTCACTTTTATTTATCTGACACACTAGAACAGCATAATAATAGTTGTTGTGATGATTTAGCTTATAGCGATAGGGTAATACAGCTACATTGAGGTTTGAAACGTTTTCTGAGATTTCATGGGAAATGTTTTTAGTATAATTTTTTATTTTGTTTAGCCCTGCCCTACATTCTTACCCTTAGCAGGGCTACAGTTGTAGTAGAGTGCATGGTTATTATGGTTTGATGTTTCTAAATGACTAGAACGACGTATTTACGTTTAGCCGAGTATACTGGGGTCTACCGTGCTGCAGTACGCTTTCAAATATATAAAACGAGTTAACTCGGGTCTACCGGTTATCAGCCGGTTTCGGCTTGACGAGTATCCTCGGGTCTACCTGTAAAGGGGTTAATATTTTGAGAGAAATTTTGAAAATATTAATAAAATTGAGATTTTTTAAAAAGTTAATTATAGTACCATAGATCGATCTGAAATTTTGAAGGAATATATTGTTCTCGACGACGAATCTATCTGCCGAATTTCAACTCGATCAGATCACGGGAAGTGGGTTAATTTGCTGTCTCAAAATTTATGTGGCTCATACAAACAAAATAAAAAGTGAAGTTAATATAGAGAGCTTAAAAAATGAATTGTTTGAAATGCTATTGAATATAAAATATTTTGTAGATTCATTACAAATTAAATATTATTAAATTATTATTATATTTATTATTACTGCTACTAAAACTACTACTACCATTGGTAGTCTACCAATAATAATAATAATAATAATATAATAATAATAATATAATAATAATAAATAATAAATAATATAATAATAATAATAATAATAATAATAATAATAAAATAATAATAATAATAATAAATAATAATAATAATATAAAATGATGATTGCTTGGTAGCAGCATTTATTATTAAAACAATAAAATGATAATTTAAGCCTTTTGCTGCAAATAATGTATTTAATGAAAGAATTTTCGTCTATACGATAGTCCTTGTCATTGACAAGGACTATCGTATAGTCGAAAATTCTTTCATTAAATACATTATTTGCAGCAAAAGGCTTAAATTATCATTTTATTGTTTTAAATAATAATAATAATAATAATAATAATAATAATAATAATAATAATAATAATAATAATAATAATAATAATAATAATAATAATAATAATAATAATAATAATAATAATAATAATAATAATAATAATAATAATAATAATAATAATAATAATAATAATAATAATAATAATAATAATAATAATAATAATAATAATAATAATATGGTTTTAAAATATTTTCAAAAATTTTATTTCAGAATATGCTGGAAAAATTTATCATGCTTGTTCAACTCATTCATCTCAAAGAAATGTAACAATAATGTCAAATGACAAAGATCAAGGATCGCGCCCTGTCATCATTGGAAATGGATCTCGAATTTCTTCCAAAGACAAAACAATTATGACAATTGAAAATTATCCTCGTGAATTCATGAGTTTCAATTTATTCAAAGATAGTCAAAAATTGAACAATTTATTCATTAGTCAAATACGGAATTGTACTGATTTGCGTGTTGGCGATCGAGTTATTCAGATAAATAATATATCGGAAGAAAATCTTACTCAAAAAGATGCAAACACAATCTTATCAAAGTCTCAGTTAACGATATTGACTGTAAAATACGACCCGGAAGGTTCAAAATTTTTTGTATACTATTAATATATCATTACTCAAATTAATTTTATAATAATGAAAACAAGGAAGAGATGTCGTGAACATTGAAGGAAGCTATGACAAACAATACAAAAAAAGAATTTGAATTACATATAATTCCGTTTACCACTAATAGGATATAACAGGGCTTTTAAACTTTTATGAGTAAAGGTTAATTTTATGCGATTTAGTCGCTTGTAATGTATAGTTTACAATTAAAATAACATATAATATATCATATACATAATGAAGTGTTTGTAAAAAATGGGATTTTTTATATTTTCCCGATGACATCTTTGACATTCAAACAAGTATTTATTATATTCCCACATAAATTGTTTAAAATTTGTTTTTAATGAATATCATTGTCAAAGATCTAACTTCACATAGATGTATAGCAATAAAAGAAAGCAGCACTCATAATGCTGCCAAAGAAAGAGTTGAATTCAAATTTTGAACTGACATCTAAACTTGCTTTAACTTTTTAAGCTCAACGTCGTTTTCATGGAACAAATCAATTAGTTCTTCGTCTTATTTCGAAGATATATGAGAATATGCATCATCATCCCAAAATAACTTTACAATCCAGGTGTGTGGCGTACAGGGTTTCATTTAGTAGAATAATAATTAAAACCTTTCAACAAATCTAGATTAGCAACTATTATAGAGATTAGGTCGTTAACTAATATCCTATTATTTTCACTGATCATAGTTTCGAATAGAAGTCAGTGTCAATTCTATATTCAAATAAACTAACGAGTACCCAAAGTAATATTTGAAAGAGTTTTCAAAATCCTTCACCATAAGCTTATATTCCATAAAATACAATTGTTTGTTTAACTTGTACTTACAGTGTTTTCTATGTAAGTACCTCCATACTCATGTAATAACGCACAAACACAAGACGAAAAACAAAACCAATACATTTATTATCTTCTGCCAAATTTTTACCAAAACTTCATAAAAGAGAAATAAAATTTTTCATAAACCGACTACAGATTTAAAAAATCCTACATTGCTACTCTTCAAATAGATCTTACGTGAATGGGTTAGCGTTATCTATAATTAAGTTATTTAACGAAATTTATGTTTCAGAATGTTCTTAGTCACTTTTTACTTCATACTTTTTTATATAGTATTAGAAAATGCATTTTGTAATATCGTATAAAAAGTCGCACAAAAAATTACACAAAAGTTTAACAGCATAAAAATATATAGAATGTACTCATTGAAATTTCATATTCCCTTTATCGTATCCTAAAAGTATTAACATTACAAGTGTAAATTTATTAATTTTTTTCATTCGTTACCAGAGTGATTGTTTATATTTAAATAATTTCCCAGACAAATTTATCAGATAGTTATCAAACATTTCTGCAGTTAGTGTATATTCACTTGGCACCTCGACACATTTTTATCACTATTCTACATGACATTTTGTCAAAGAGATAAAAGTCAGCATTATTATTATTATTACTTGTGATAAATCTTTAATTAAGTTTAGTGGTGGCGTTTTTAGTTTAATTTTATGTAATAAAAATAATTAAATATTTTTGTTTTAATGATATCCTTTAATTTAGGTTACTAGAATTTTGTGCTTGTTTTAATGTCGTGTGAAATTATTGAGAATTTATTAATAATTATCTTACCAATATATGTATATGTATTTTGTTTGTTTAAATTATATTGTCTATTTCAAGATTATAAATTACTGTTACTGGCTGCCAATGATGTAATATAAATAAGTTTATGATCAAATTAATGTAACTTGTTCATAAATTAATGGTTCTTGTCAATTGTGTCTGCTGAAATGATAGAAAAAACAAAATCATTGATTTTTCTGAAATAAATTTTCAATATTGTAATTTTAAGACAATGTATGCTTGTCATAATAATGGTGATGCGGAAAGAAGAATATAAACAATAGGCACTCGTATAATTTTTAAGAGAGAGGGACAAAAATAAATTATTAAAAATAATAACTTGACACTTTCCTTTTAAATTAATTATTACATTTTTGACATATAATTAATATAGATTGAAATGTATTTTTATACAAAAAATTAATTTATTTTAGTTTATATTATTAAATATAGTTAAAAAAAACATAACATTCGCATATAAAATAAAGACAAACTTGTAATGTTGAATTAATATCAAAATATAAACATTTTTGTAATTTCGAATTAAATTAGAGTTTTTGAGACTTTATAATTAAAATTAAATACAAATCAACGGGATTTTAAAAATCCAAAGGAAAGGTGCACTATTGATCGGTGACGTGTAAAATATTTTTGCACATGATAAATAAGTTAAATTAAATCTTAACAAAAAATATCAAGTGTCAATCACATATTCCTGAAATAAGAAATTATTATTTTTTATTAACCGCTTATTTTGCTGCTAAAAGTTTATTAATTATAGCTTTTTCACACAACATATAGATGAAAAAAATGGGTAGAATTCTGTTTTTACTGCCATCATTGGATGTGTCAAATACACGTTGTCTAAGTACAAAATGAGTACAAATGAATAAAATGACTAACAAAATACAGTAGAACTAACATAACTTTTTAAATATGATATGTAAAGGATAAAATTCCAAAAATATGACAAAAATAATGCGAAAATATAATACTTGCACAATCATTTCTATATTATTACAAGTTCTTCATTTGCTTAATTTCCCTAATCCTCTAATTATTAAAGATTATTTCAGGATTTTATAGTCCTTTTCTTGTCAATTACTTGAAAAGAAAAAACCAAAGCCCAGTCGATCGAACTTCACTTACTCATAGCGCTATTCTGGATTTTCCTGATTCTCCAATAGAACCCGGATATTCTACCTTACCGTTGAAACCGAAACTCGGTGGAATCGGTCCACAGAATCAAGGAAAAATGAAAAAAATGCTGCCAAACAATGTCAATCAAAGTGCAACATCGAGTGCATTGAAAAAAATGATGAAACGATGCAAAGCGAATAGCAGGTTTCCTATATTGAATTTCAACTACAATCTAACCTATTCTTTTCTAAATTTTAGTTTTACAGATGAAAAAAAACAAAAATGCAAATCTAAAAGCCGGAGTGCACATAATTCTCCTGATCGGTTCCAAATTTCCACTCCAGATTTAGCGTTCAATGAAAACTTTTCAGATTTGAAAATCAACTCAAATGTTATGTCGACCAGTTTCACCGCAACGAGCATTTCAAATATCAAAGTTGAAACTCCTACAGTGAAAATGAGAAAAATCAGATCGCGATGTGGAAGTCAGCCAGATCTTAGAAAATCGGTATTACTTTTGTTGAATAATTTTTTTGTTTTAAGTTGTCTTTCTGCCAATGAAATCCACGATAAAATGTTGTGATGAGTTATTCCTTATACAGTTTTGGTAGCTAGCGTATAAATTGACATTTGAAGCTCTTTCACAAATGCAGCATATACAGAATAATCATTTAATCCTTTATTGCCAAGTTGAAGGCCCGTCAGGAATTAAATAATATTTAATATTTAAAATTATCATTACTAAATTATTTAAAATTTAAAAGATTTTAGAATTAAAAACCTATAAATCTCATAAAAGGATATTTATGGAAGCTCTATATCAAAGACGTATAAAAACGTATAATTACTTTAATATGATAATTTAGGGTAAATTTCTTAAGGAGGGGGATATGAGGAAGTTGATAGATTCTTAAAGATTTAATTAGAAATTTTGTTAAATTTAAAAAAATATTTTTATTGAAAGATTTTTATTGAAAAATATTTTAAAAAGAAGACTAAAATTTGTTTAAATAACAAAAATAAAAAGACAAGATTTTGAGTGTAAAATTTATTGAATAAAATTTATGGAATTATTTAGTGATTTGCAAACAGATATTAATGTTGTAACGGATGAGAATTCCTAATAATGATAATTTAGGGTAAAGTAACTTCTACGTATCTCACTATGTATTACTTTAATTATATATTTTTCACATAAATTATGGTAACTTTTTATGAGTAATGTCATGTTTTATTTACTATATATACTGTTGAAACGTATTCGATGAGCTGAGTGAGGAGCTTAAACTCATATATTTCTCCTTGAACTTGCTGGAACTATCTTAAAACAAATATTTCTTATCTTCTTTTCAATACACTCAGTCACTTAAACCGGTTTAGGAAACCTTTCCTTGTTATTTATATGAAATTTCTAATCAGTATTCTAAATATAACATTGTAGTGCTTTAATTAAAATTGTATTAATTGGCTTAAAATACACTAAATAGTCATCTATACTTTCTTTTTTTTAATATTTTGAGAGCTTCGGAAGAAATGCTTTAAGTTTTTTTATCTATTCTAAATAAAAATTGCTTTTAATTGCACCGACTTAATCTATAAAACAATTTTATAGATCGTTTTTGCTTATTGCATTTATTCCTTTACATTGACAAAAATAGTATCAGAAAATGCGAAAAATAAATTCAATTTTTAACTATTTATTTAATTAAAATTATAATAACAATATTATATTATATATTATATTATTTATATAGTATTAAATTAATCGTGCAAACTGTTTTTTATATTTAATTTAATAAATTTGAAATAATATAATGGGTGACAATGAGCATTTAAAGGTTTTAATGCATGTCATTTCAGTGAATATTTTGACAAGGAAATTGTAGTATAATTTTATGTT
>CAUHTR010007782.1:72304-86707 GCA_959609185.1 Schmidtea polychroa
TTTTTGGCATAAGACTTTTCAGGTCTAAATGGACTAGATTTCTTCTGCCGTTAAAAAGCCTAAAATAAATTCTCGTTAAAAAACCTTAAAATAAATTTCTACTAAAAATACTGTGCTCCTGTGGGTTATCATGGTTATGTGAATATCACAATATAGCAAGAGGGTATTTAGGTCCCAGGACTTTTGTACAGGAAATTCGATTCTCGTTAAAAAGCCTAAGTATTTAATAGGTCACCAGAATTTTTTGTACTAGTTTAAGGTTTATGGATGCACTTGTAAACAGTTTCTGTGTATGACGGTGTCTCCACAGGCGAATATGAATTTTCATACGCCATGTTTACAAGTTTGCAGATATTTTCTTCTGTGATTTAGCTAATTTACAAGTGATGTGATTTCCAGTGTAGCAGGTAAAGTATGCAATAGAGTTGACTTAACTTACTGTAAATATTTCCAAAAAAAATTGTATTAAACTCATTCAATTATACTGATACACTTACAAAATTTCTAATTTAACATCGAATTATTTGAGATCCAAAGTCACTGAATGAAGTGAAGAAATCAATGTATGTGCCAAAATATCTTAATAAGAAATTTTATAATCAGTATAAACCCCTTTACAGTGTGTCACGAGTTAACTCGTTATCAGATGTAAAAGTCTTCTGTGTGCCGTGCGTCCCAAATTCCTTATCACTGTCTGGATTGATATACAGAGGTTATCATCACATTTTGACATTCTTTCAATCAATTTTGACAAATATATTCAGCCCATTAATGGCTAATGATCATATTACAGATGATGATAGAAGCAGTGGCGTACCAAGGATTTCTGGGGCCCTTGTGCAGATTTTGGGACGCACAAAATATTTGTCGAACGAAGTGATCCGAGGAACCAAACCATAGGCAGGGCTTGGGTTGGGTTGAAAGGATATTTTGTTACTTCTCGGTATTCTCTGTATTTACGTCAAGTAAAGCAAATAATTTAATAGATGAATGGGTGTGACATATGTGGTTTACAACTATATCCAATATAGATTCCTAATAATATTAAATGTATAAACCGTCCAAACTGTGGTTGCTGTCTTAATAAAAACAAAACAAACGCCAAAGCGATGCTTGGTTTGATGACAATCGGGGAATTTATAATGCTCGAACGTATAAATTTTACTAATTTTTCGTCCTGGGCCCTTGTGCCGTGCACAACCTGCACAACCTATTGCTACGCCACTGGATAGAAGAAGGATTATCGAGTCATGTATCGATGGAAATAGCGTAGCTAGGATTGCAAGAATTATGAGGTTCAAAAGGACAACGGTTCATTTTATTATCAAAAAATATAACGAGTCTGGACAAAAAAAAAGTGAATGTAGAATATTATTTTTACCACCATACTCGCCAATTCTCAACCCGATTGAGAATATGTTTTCAAAGTGGAAACAATTGATTAGAGCTCAAAGAGTTAACAATGAGCCCGAATTAATAGCTGCTATTGAAAATATGTCTTTAAATATAACTTCTCAAGATTGTAATGGCTATTACAGTCATTTTTTGGAATTTATCCCAAAATGTTTGAAAAAAAGAGATTTTTGATGAATAAAAATTAAGATTTTGCTTACATATTTATTAATTTTAAATATAATATAGTACAATTTTCATAGTAATAATATTTGTTAAAATTGATTGAAAGAATGTCAAAATGTGATGATAACCCCTGTAATATATAGTATAAAATAATTTTATGTATATTAATAATGTTCGACGATTCTGGAGTTATTTTAAAAAATTTAAACAACAGTCATTAAAAAAATAAATTACGTTCATTACGATTAGTTATTTTTGACATTGAAAGTAACTATTTTTAATATGATTATATCAGTTAATATTCCTTTTTTGTAATTAATGTTTGTATAAAAAAGTCATAAAAATAATGAATAAATGAAATACCGTATAGATTTCAATTTCGAAATAATATTGCATTTTTTATTGCCAGTGATTATCTATGAGTATAATTTCTCATTTTTGATTATATTTTCATTAAAATCTCCTTGTAAATTATTTTAAAAACATTCGAAAGTTGGCAAGCTGAAAACTATGAAATACAAATTTATTAAATAATTTTTTATTATTTCATGATTTTTAGGGGCCAGAAAAATTTCCGGGAAATCACAAAGAGAAAAATTAATTTAAATAAAAGGCAATAACTGAATTTGCGATACCTTTTTTGATTTTACAATTTTTACTATAGAAATTTATATACATCTTACTATTGTTATTTGGCTTTAAATTGTGCTGGACAAATTTATATTTCATTCACTATTTATGACAATAAAAAACCAACCAACTTTGATAGTTCTCATTCTAGAAACAATAAATTCCGGACCTGTGGGAGTCAGTCAATATAACAATAATTGAATATTATATTAATGTCATTTTTTTGTTTATGCAAAGATTACAAAACATAACTTTTTTCATTTAGTCTGTCATCTTGAATTGAAGTCGCTTCCCTTGTTATTGCTGATCTTAATAATTTACAAAGCGAATTAATGAACTGATCATGGGAAATAAATCTCATTTTTCAATCTCTGAAATATATATATATTATCAAAAAAAAAACGTTTGGATCAATCATGTCATTTTATTCCTTGCAGGCCTTTTTCAACAGCGGAGAATTCTCAAACACTTCATCTGAATCAGTCATCAAAGTTCATTACAAAGATCCCACAGATTCATTATCAATAGGGAAATCAAACGTGAAATCAGTGTACCTCATAATTAGTAAAGAAACTGAAGCATTGGAAGTCATTGTAAAAAGTCTGGTGGAATTAAATTTATCCTGTGCTTCGAATTCTGAATTTTGTCTATGCGAAATTTCCGTTGAAACTGGACCGATTGTCAAACAGAAAATTATCAAGGAGAATACATCAAACTTAATGTCCATGTAAATATTTATCACTAAAGAGTTCTTTATATTGATAGATTTTATGTGTAAACGTTTAATATTATAATCTTTTTATTCTATTAATATTTTCTCAAATTATTCTCTAAATTTATGAAAATTTTCAAAATTGAATTCGCCTAGGCAATTTCGTATAAATAAAAACAAAATTTTATTCTTTTTAAAATAAATCGGGATTAATTCATAATTTTCTAGGCTAATTGTTTTTATTCACCTATAACATTTTTTGAAACTTCTTTTATGGAAAAAAATAAAACTATTTATTGGTAAAAAGCATTTCAGCAGTAAAGATATTATTGGATTTTAAAAATGATTTTTGTAAAAATTAACTATATCCTGATTCTATGTGTCCCAAATATTAAAACAACAAGACCCAACTCAATAGGTTTATTTGTCAATAATATAACAACAAATGTTGAATCTCTCTATTAACTGAGATTTCAATTTAAACTCAAATCTACTCTCTATAAACAATCATTTGGTCTATGGCGGATTTGTCAACATTTTACTTTTCTTTAAACTAATAGGCATTTTAACAACAATTGCTAATATAAGTTGGCTTTCTTTTTGTAAAATTTAGATTTTAGCACAATTGCAACTTTAATTAACTTTGCTTTCACTTATTTATTGAGCCGAGACGACATCAACCACATCCAATTTTGCCAGCCACATCGCTAATTGCTTAAATTTTCCAACAAATATTTTAATTAATTTGTTTGTAATTTTGCAATAGTGTTGCCTAGCGATCCGCACTAATTTAGAATTATTATATTCGTATTTATCTCTACCTTTGCGACCCTATAATGCATCGACCGCTTTCAATAATTATTAATCTTATAAAAACTTTTTTTCCAATTTCACCACTGATTATTTTTTCCATTGAATTTATTAAAAAGAGAGCTTGAAGACTAAATCAGTAATATATTGATGTTTTTTGATACTCACGAATTTTCGGCTGTCTTTTTCACTTGCCAATTTCACTTGAAAAAGGCAGTGCCGAAAATTCGTGAGTATCAACAAAACATCGATATATTACTGATTTATAGTCTTCAACGCTCTTTTTTAATAAATTATTAATCTTCAATTTTTCACAATTTCACTTAAATTTTATTAAATTTTCACTTTTACTTCCCTTGCACACGAATCTTTGTGCATGAAATTTTGTCTACACCACTATTTCTTTTTTTCAACAATATCATTATTTTTATTCTTCTTTTCTCAAACTATAATTATTTTTTCACACTTAATGTATGATGCTTAAAAATTATTAACTTGAACAATTCTAATAGATTGTAATTGTATGAATATATTGAAATTATTATATTTTAATACATTTACATCGCCTTAAAACATTTAAATAGAAAAATAGAAAAATTTATACGGCTTATACGAAACCTGATAAGAATTTTACTTAATAAAGATTATAGTTTACTCAATTATTTACACAAGAATGTTAAATGAAAAGACTACGCCTATTTTGAGTTGGCAGAAATGATTAGAATATAAATCAAATAATAAAAAATTCTTTAAACTATCATGCCTTCCGGAGCCGCAAATGTTCACTTACATCAGTATAACTTTTATTCAACATATTCTGTAAATATATTCGTAATTTTTCTATAAGATTAAATTATCTTTTTTTTATTTTGTTTTAACTGATAATACTTTTTAATTTCTAACCCAAATTAAAATTATTTTTCACCATTTGATTTTTTTTATTCAAATATTATATTAATATTTCAGTGTAAAACTCAACAATCGACTCTATATAAAACGGCGAGATTTTTCCGGAATTTTAATCGACAACGTCGACATTGAAGAGATCAACTCGGAAATGAATGTGTCATTTTTCGATTTGCCAGTTTGTGAATTGGCTACCCAGATCTTCGTTGAAAGTTATAACGCATTTAAAAAGATTTATTTGTCGGAAATCATTGATTTCGTTACGGGAAAATTGAGAAAGGAATCCTCAATCAACAAATCAAAACCTGAACCGACACCAGGGCGACCTTTTGCAATTGGAGTGAATACGGATAACCGAGATGGAAAAGTTGATAGTATCAATAATTTCCAAGAGTTTGTAAATCTGGGTGAAAAATATATGTATTTCGTGGTGAATGTGGTATGCTGTGAAACAAATAGTACTTCAAAACGAGGAAAAATTTTAAAAAGACTTATTCGTATGGCACGGCTTTGTAAAGAGCTGGGCAATATTGAAGTTTTCTTTTCTTTGATGAATGGTTTAGACAGAGGTAAATATATCTTAATTTTTGTAATTTTTTAATTCTTTATATGGTGTTTTGTAGCTTTTATTAAATTGAATTTATTTTTGATATATTTTTATAGAATATATTCTTTTACGTTTCAAATACCTTTCAACTTACAAAGCATAAAATATATATTAATTAATTAAAAATAATTAAATTAATACTTTTATCAATTAAATAAAATAAGTTTTAAAAGACACAAATTTATTAAATTAACAACACAATATATTTTTACATCAAATATATCGAAAAAAGAATTATAACAAATGCACAGATTATTTTATGATTATCTGATTATTCGTGCGGATTTCATATATTTGTTTATTTCTTTCTATATTTTTAACATTTCATTTATTTTCATTACGATTATAGATCAAATTAATTTTTTCTATGTAAAATAAATTTTCGCACTGGTTCTTATCAACACGCCTTTATTAACACTTAAAAGCTCAGTGCCGAAAATTTATGTTTCACAAGGGAAAATATTTGATTCTATTAATCATAATGAAAATAAATGAAATATTAAATCAAAAGAAAAACATATCAAATGTGAATTAAAATTTTAGAATTTTATTGATCTTTCTTAATTTTCTGAAAAGATCTGCAAAATTCATTTCTTACTTTTAAACCATTACATCTACTTGATATATAATTTAATTATAATTGTTGCAGTCGAAATTAGTCGTCTACGAAACACATGGGATCGAGTTCCGAATAAAGATTTGAAGATGTATCGACAAATGCAGCAATTACTCGATGTTTCTGGAAATATGCGACTGTTACGCAGTCTTCACAAATCATGCAAACCTCCAGTTATTCCAATGGCAGCCTTAGTCACAAAAGATCTTACAACCATAAATGAAGTTCACCCTACTAAAGTAGACGATGACGGACCAGAAAACGATCAGAAATCAGAAAATGAATATTTGATAAATTTTGATAAACTTCGAATAATGGCAAATCGAGCTAGATCATTCAAAAACCTCCTTTATGACTGTAATACAATAACTCCGACAGAAAATCTTTTACCTGAAGACGAGGGTGCACAAATTGCATTTATCAGAGAAATACTCTCAAAAATTGATCTCAAAGGTTAATTTTATTAACTTTATTTTTAAAATATATATATATATATAGTTGATGCGCTTTATATGTCTTGATTATCAGGCCACCTATACAAAATGAGCGCTTAAAAAACTTGGTGTTGTACTCATCTCACTTGCTAATACATTTGTGTGATATAAAATGTTTGACACATCTCGACATCCCTTGAGATTATGAAAAAGTATTATGAAAAAACATAAAGCCTTGTTTTGAGACATGCTATACTAAAAAAATTATTGATTTTTATCCATATATTTTTAGGTAATTTTATTTACGTTTGAGTTATATACCAACCCTAACAGTACGAAATAAAACATTTATTTTATAAATTATTATAATGTACCATCGATACATTTTCGAAAAAATGAATTTATTAGATTTGGTTTTTGCTAGAAAATTCCTATCCTGTATTGCACGGCCATACTAATAATTTCTGGCTATTAATAGGTTAATGAAAAATTGATTAACGCATTACAGTTCATGTGTACATAATTGTGTTTTACAATTAATTCTACTTAAACGCTTCATATTTATTACACTCACAATCTTTTTCATATTTCAACATGTTTCGCGATTAAAGTAGTAGGTAAAGGTTTCTTTTACTATATATCCGTGGATTGCAATGTATAAAATGCAATTATTTAATCTATTGAATCATAATACCTTTAGATCATTGTTTTTTCCTTTCATAATTAATGATTTAAAATGCATTGATTAATGATGACATCCATGTCACTCTTGTCAAGGATAAATTCCACGAATCATACTTGACTGAAGCCAAGATGAAGTTGGATGTTCAATACAACCACATTAGTTTGCAGTAGAATCAGTGTTAGCTACGATTAAGGACAAGCTTGAAATGCTATATGTCGCCTTTTACCAAGTCAATCGGAAGAGAATTCACTTCATATTTATTTAGAAAGTTCCAAAGGTTTATCAAGCAGTCAAAATCATTTGAATCGCAGACGATCGACCTGTATAAATACGAAAAAGATCTATGAAAACGAAATCAACCGGCTGCGAGTGAAACATTTCATTGGGAAAATAGAGCAGATGGAACGTGACGATGCAATACTACTAGCAATGTCATATAAATGCGAACCCCGATCAGAAATCACAGGTCTTACTCCTAATGTTTCTCGGGCAACAATGGCGGGTATTTTGACATCACCTACAGGAAATCATGACCGAGGTATATCAATTAATTATTTATCAAATGTTATTTTTAATTATAGTTTATTGATTATATGGTTTAGTTTAAATCTTCATTCTTTTTATATAATATTTTACGATCAGTACGGTCGATGGGGACAAGTATAGCGGCAAATTACCTTTTTGAGTTGCATAATAATAATACTTGTCGACTATATAGCAATTTAGTTTACCAAATAAGACAATGGGTTTTAACATATTTTAATATGAAAAGTCAACACATAGTATTTAGTTTAAATTCTTTATATGCGAAATTTCACTGCTCAAATCAATTTCAAATATAAAGTAAATATAAATATCAATATAAAGTAAATTTTATTTCAAAAATCAAAATCCGTTAAAATTTCAAGTTTTAGCGCTGTAAACAACGCCAACGAGTTAGTCTGTGTATATATGAGTTTATTGGCTAGGTTTCAGATCAATCGGATGACTGGAAGCGGGCTAATTACACCTCGCAGGACTTGTGCGTCACATTCATTCAACACCGGCTAAATTAATATGAAGGATTTATAAAAGTATCGTTAATCTTATTAAGAATAAACATTTTCAAAATCGCTTATTAGATACTTAGAAAAGCAACACCTATAAATTGCTTTAAAAACAGATTATTATACAAATTCCAATAGAATAAATATTTAATTAACATTATTATATAATTGTTTTGCCTTAATTTTTTTCTTGTAATAAAAAAATAGTAGTAGAGGGGTAGTGGCTCACTAAACCACCGGCCCTCTGGGACAGAGACATCTTCCCTACCCCCGCCATTAAAAAAATTTTTTTTCAAGGTCAACAAAGACAATAACTCATTCAAAGTCATTGGAACAAAGGCCATTATTCATCGGTATGACAGCAAAGAGAATGAATCATTCAAGGCCATTGAAACAAAGACCATGACTCATCGGTTGGCTCATCTGCATGACTCATCAATATTTTGAATTCGAAAGGTTAAATAAGGTCAAACCGCCAACCAAGGATATGATTCAAAAGGTTTTTGAGAGGTTTATATAAAAGTCATACCCTCGACTACTAATTATTATTATTATTATTATTATTATTATTATTATTATTTTTATTATTATTATTATTACTATTATTATTATTATTATTATTATTATTATTATTATTATTATTATTATTATTATTATTATTATTATTATTATTATTATTATGTATAGTTTTATTATATATAGTGAGAGTTTACCCGACAAGATATTTTGTACCCCTGTGGGTAATGGTCACAAGGGTACTGCTCACATTCAACATGTTGCAAGGTGTTAAGACAATAAAACAAATAAATGCATTTACTAAACAATAAAATAATTTAAAATTAACAAAGGTAATCTAAATATTTTTGTACTCATATTTGCAGCAATATTGTTTGAAATTGATAACGTTGAGTTGTTAACGGTTTTCAGATTTTCTATTGATCCTTTGATTGTTCGAATTTCGAAAATTATTAATTCAATCTTTCTTAACAAATGATCATGTTTTTTATCAATAATTTTCATATTATTTTTATTTTCAATAATTAATTTTTTGAAATCATCAATTTGATCATGTAATTTAAGTTGTATCGATTGTATATATTCAAATGATAAGTCATACCCAGTTTCTAAATTCTCCAATCTTTCGGATATTCTTTTTCCTGGAGGTTTTAACCAGTTTGGTCTATCAATAATAGTTAAAATACCCATCAACTTGGCGGTATTTGGACAAAAACATATTGATTTATTTGAAGACTCCACTGTTATTGTTGTATTGTTTGAGCACACACTCATTATACTAATTGCCAATAGAAATAATGTATTCATATTGTATCAAATCAAACATATGTTTTACATTTATAGTCTATTAACCAATCAAAATCATATTGCACACAAACAGTAGCATAAATAAATCATCATATTTTAAATTATTATAAAAATGTCACAAACAAATTTTGTTGAAAACCTCTGGAATGGATTAGTGACTAGTCATTAGTCAATCAGAATATCGCTCAAAGCCTCTTAGTCAAACGGACTGAGAAAATCATCGAAGGGAATCATATCTGGAGACGAAGAAGATCTACTTCAATAGAATCTTCAATTGCCTCTTCAATGAGGAATTGAAGTGGACGCGAATAATTCTAAGGTTCACTTACATGAAAATTATTTTCGACAAAAGTCTATATGATGCCGAACATTATTATCAATGATCTCTAGAAGTAAATTATTTCATTTTAAATTATTATTAATATTAGAATTCAATGAAGGTTGGCACAAAGTAAAGAAAAATTGAAAGTCTATATCAAATTAGCAACTAGAGTTGCTTTAATCATTAAAGTTTAATGTATACATTTTGTAGATATTTGAATAAAAATTAATGTTGTTGTTATTATTGTTTTTAATAGTACATTTAAATGATTATGAAATATAAACTTAAAAATAAATTAATTTTAAAATTTATTAGTACATCACAATCCTCAACTCCACATTTCTTAACATTTCCAACGACATGATCTAGACTATCCGTAAAATCGATACATACATGTGTCCCGTTATCCTCGAGCTTCATAATATTTTCCGTAAATTGTTCTTTAGGTTCATCTATAGGTTCAGTGATTTCCTCATCAATTTCTTGGGTGTTTTCTTCATCAATTTGTTCAGTTTTTGAGCTTCACAAAGATAAAATATTTAGATTTAGCATAAATTCGAATCTTAGTCAAGTTAAATTTGACTCAAATTTGACAAAAACATTCGGATTGTCTAAACAAACACGTATACAAAATGAACAAACAAACACGTATACAAACCGAAAATCCTTAAACATCATCAGCAAATGTTCATTTACAGTTGGTAGATTTGCACTGCCTATTCTTAAAGGTATTGGTAGTTTTGGTATGAAGACTGCAAAAGATGTGATTATGAATGAACAGAAGATATTACTATCCCTAAAATCAAATGCTTTAGCCGAATTAGGAAAGTTTCTATCAGGGGTTGCGGGTTTGTTTCAAAAATATGCGTCCGTAGCTCCAGCTCATGCTTATGCTCCAAAACGTAAAAGGCATGGAATATCACGTATAAACAAATGAATGAAAGGACATGGAAATATATTTTCAAAATGATTTGTGGTAAATCTGAATTATATATATTTGATAGACCATCGCCCCAGGCTGTAATAGTATTTGGGGCATTTGAGGAAGTTTTTCCTATGAATTTAATTACTGATAGTAGAAATGATATAGAGTTTTATATAAATGGTTCGCAAACTAAATATTTAGATTTGAATGATACTTTATTGACTGTTCAGATCAATGTTGTAGATAAAGATAGAAAAGTTTTGGATGCCAATGCACATGTAATACCGAACAATTTCCTGTTTCATACTCTTTTTAAAGATGCAGTGTTGGGATTTAATAATATCAAGATTGAGAGCGGTAATAATACATTCATTTGCAAGGCCTTAATAAAAACTATTTTAAATTACAATTCCGATACTAAAAATACATGTTTTTGCACCTATGGGTTATGCGACAACAAATGATGAAAGAAAAAAGTGGATTAAAGGCTCAAAGGTTTTCACCATGTGTTCATCATTACTACTCGATTTTATGGATCAGCCAAAATATTTACTACCAGGAGTTATTGTACACATTAGACTGAAAAGGTCAAATTCTGCATTATCTATTAATAGTGCACCAATGTCAATTAGTTGATGCAAAATTATTGGTGAGAAGAGTTTGAGTGAACCCACAGTATTACGGGTCATCAATTGGGTTTTAACTCAAAATTGCTATTGCTAGTGCTTCTTCATTTAATAAGGAACAAATATTTGGTAACATAAGAACTTTGATGTTACATTATAGAGAAACAATACTCAACATTTCAATAATGATAATTATTGTAGTGATAATAATATGCAGAGTATTGTTAGAAAATTGGTTATTTAGATAAAAATTTGAATAACTCTAGAAGAATTTAAAACCATATAGCCATTTTCCACTGGCTATTGACAAGGACTATCTTATAGTCGAAAATTTTTTCATTAAATACATTATTCACAGCAAAGGGCTTAAATTATCACTTGATTATTATTATTATTATAAATATTATTATTATTATTATTATTATTATTTTTTTTTATTATTACAATTTATTGTTTTAATTTTGTCTTAATTTTTACTTTCGTACATCATTATAAAATAAAATCTTGTGAATTTTTTCGTTATAAATTATTTTTTAGTGAAAAATTTAATTCGTCAATATTTATTAATTTGATATTGTAAATTTGATTCTATCGATTTTCACTTGAGATGTTGAAATTTGAGTTTCTCTGTTGAATAATTTTTTCCGCTATTATCAATTTCTCGGAAATATTTGAAAGAATTTCTTTTCTTTTTCCTTTCATTGACAAATAAGTTTATGTAGCATGTAGAAACTTTGAAGTTTTCATTGAGTATAATTATAGCAACTTTCAAAAACAAACGTATCTAAAATAAAATCACCTTGAATGAAAGATTTTCAATGATGTAACCCTAAACATAATGGGTTTTTTGTCTTAAGAAGAAATACCAAATTCCCTATGACAGTTTTTTTAGGGAGACTATGATCTTCTTCATGAATAGATACGATCGTTCCAAAACCCTACAGCCTTTCAAATTCATTTCAAATCATTTTTAAATACTAGTTTATATAATTATTCTATAAAATTAATTCAGAATAATTTAAACAATCCTATTTTCCAAGTATAATAAATGAAATATAATTAGTTTATTAATATATATCCAATAACAAAATGTTTTATTTTCGAGAAATAGCAAAGAAAAATATTTAAAACATTGTAAAACCTACAATATTCAATTAGTTGTCGAAATCTGAAATTCCAAATTTTTTAAAATTTTTTATAGTTGCTACGTGTTTTTTTTAAATTTCACTTTTATTCGATTTGTCAATTATTGAAACTTGTGCCGATTTTCAATTTTCTTCTATTATTATATGAATCTTTTAATGTTGTAATGGCGTTACATGTGTCGTTTTTTTTATAAAACAATGATAAATTTCAATTCTTACAATAATTTGATTTTACCTAATTTTTGTTACCTCGTTTCTCTTGGTTTACTCCATGTATATCATTATTGTTTATGACTAAGCCGTTACCAGATTTCTGACTGAATTGTTTACAGAGAAATACAAACAAAATCTGACTGGTAGTATTTAAACATTCCCAAAAGTATTAAATGATTAATCATTGAGTGTTTTCTATAAATATTTAAATTTTGTTACATTGTATTACATATATATTAATTAAAACAATAAAATATGATTTACAAAATATTTAGAAGAAATATTGAATATTCGAAATTCTACCGGTGGATCCATATCATCAAAAGAATCTAGTCAAACAAATTACTCTAGCGGATCTGAGCAATTTTCTGAATTGAGTGGCCAAAATAATTATCGCATCAATCAGAAATACAATAGAATTAATACTAGCACTCGTAAAAATTATTCTATTCCTATGAAAACTTTGATCTAATTTATTGCCTAGCTTTATCTGGTCAGTTACAATATCTAGAGCCATCATCAGGATCTCAAAGAAGACATATTTTACCCCCACCATATTCATCAATTGGAACAATTCCACCAATTCCTCCCCGTCGGAAATCGTCAGTAGTATCTGGGGAAAAAAACAGATCATTTTCCAATCCATTATCAAACGGTAAATCAATTTCTAAAATAATTTTATAAAAATTAAATTTACAAAAAAAATAAAAATGAGAAAACTATTAGAATTTAAAAAAAGGAACATTTTAAAAATTTTAATTTTGCAATATATTTTAGCAGCTCAGCTCAGCTGTCAACACCAAACAAATTCAATAAAACCGATTATATAATTAATTATATAACTTAAAATTAATAATTGCATAAGTATTAATAGCGGAATCTCATAAAATTTATTAAACATGTTTAAAATACACGATTATGTTAATTTTTTTAAATTTATTAATTATTATTAATTTTTTTTTAAATTTCTTTTGAGTCTCACAAATTTTCTCAATGGTTTTTGATACCCTTCAACAAGACTTTAAAATTAGAATTTCAGAATGGTTTTTTAAGATAATCTCGATATTTGTTGTTGCAAATCAAATATTTTCGACTGGACCCGGATTTACTAATTTTAAAAGAAATATTAAAATTAACCTATTTCTTTTTATAATTTCTATAGTGTTGGGGCAATGTATAACGGCAAAAAATGAAATGGAAGCATAATAAAAATCAATAAAACGCCAAAATAACAAAAGTGCAAAATTTAATTAAAAATTTATAAAATGTGTAAATTAATATTGATCGGGGAAATGAGTATTACTGAACGCTAAATCATGTGATGAATCCAAAAAAATAATAAAAATTTAGTGAAGGGTCCTAGAGAAAGTTACAATAAAATAACAAACTAATTAAAAATTAATTAATCGCTAGTGAAAAATCCGAGCTAATGGGAAGCTCGAGTCAACGGGAAACCAGAACGATAAGGAAAACCCATCATCATCATCCTCAAAATATATTATTGATGACTGCCTATTGACTACTTAATCCTCGGTCATTATTATCTTTAACCTATTAACACCTTTTGTACTTGTAGTAAACATGGCAAATACCATTTGCCACTGGCATCTAAGTGTTAAGAAAACTTTCAATTTTTTCTGTTAGAAAAATTGTCAATGTTTTAATAATATTTAAAATATAAATTTCTAGACGAAGTAGCGACACATCTCTGAGGTTAGTTTGTTATGGCTGCTTTTAATTCTGTGTTTTCTTAATTTGGTAAAGGTTTTATTGTTTTAATAGATGTGTTTACTCTATAAAGAAGCGTGATAAAGATTGTATAAAT
>CAUHTR010007782.1:96545-110066 GCA_959609185.1 Schmidtea polychroa
TGCTGGATCATGGAAATCATCTGGATCATCTACTGAGACAGCTTCTGTTGAATCTATAAATATATCGGTGTCACCGCCCCTATAATGGCCATATGCCAAACTTTGATTTTTATCCACCCAATTTCGCTTATCATCTCTACATGTCAAGGCTCTTTTATTATTTTTAATACTAAAAAGTTGGTGATTTTTCAATGTTATTCTAAACTGAGGGACTGTGTATATTTTATCGTTTAAATAACAATCTAGATGCGACTGATGTGTTAGTCCAGTATTTTTTATACTAATCCCCTTAGCCTTCATACTTTCCTCATCACCCATTAAACTGTAATATTTAGGTCTCAAGAACACCCAATCTTTATATAATAGTCCTTTATTCTCGTCTTTGAATTTACCAATGAAAGAATCAAGGTTCCTACTATATAAAGGATGATTTGGGTCATAATTCGAAGTATCTAATAATTGATCTCTAATCATTGATCTCTAAGACAAAATAATAATAATAACATCTTTCGCGCGGGAGTTAATATCTTTACCAATAATGATGATAATAAGCCTTTGTTATATAATAGTTCTTTGTTACGTAATATGCATTTGTTACGTAATTAGAAAAAATTTTAAAAAATTAAAAAATTAAAAAAAATATCTCCTACTTGGGGGTAAGGGTATGACGAAATTTTCTCTGTGACGTCATCCATTACATAATAGTTCTTTGTTCTCGGGTCCACATGTTACCCTACTATATTAAAAGTTCTTATAAAAATGAAAATCGATGACATAATCGATGAATATAACAAAATTGTTATTATTACGTAATCCATAATTAAAATAAAATTTTAAAATAAAAAAAGCAAGGGGTTTCCTGTAAAATATATATATATATAGGTACCCCCTCCCCTTTATTCACCCAAAAATATATGAGAGTCGATGATTCTTATAGGGTCTGGAGTGCACATTACTATTTACTTAAAATATTTTAACAATCGGATACAATAGAAAAATAATATCCTATATAATTGTCATATTTACTAGACAAATTTGAGGTTCTAAATAAGCGGAAGGCAATTATACAAAAAAGAAATAAAAGAGTTTATTAGTCAAATGAAAACCTTTCCTACTACAGTTAAATTATGTAATGGAAAAACATAAACAGTGACAAAACTCTGTAGCAATATTTTGATCTTCATTTTACAGTTATTTTTATAATTAAATTGATGAATTTGATAAACTATTAATTGTGTATGAAAAACAAAACAACTCAGCTCCTATGTAGACTGAATCTTTTAGGATGACCTTCCATAGACAAATCACATCCTATGCCCATGCCAAACAAGTAAGAAAAAACAAATTAATTCGAAATCCCAACAACAAATATTTAACAAAACACATTTCAACCGTGACAGGAAATTAATCCTGAATTCATTTATGTAATCTGGAATGGAAAAATTTGATAACATTTCTTAAAAAAAAGTTTGCAACCAGGGATCCTATCAGGCAATAAATCGGAAATAAGTCTATTTATTGTTAAAATTCTTTTTGTTTACATGCTTGCAACATAAAAAATCTTACCCAAGTTTGTCATCTATAAAACAAAAACAATTTTATACCTGTCCTTGCTCCTGGCACCTTTAGATTCGTATAAATAATTAATTGCAGCGATTTGCTTTAATGCAAATTTCCTACAGTTTTTCACCAGAAAAGTGAACAATACATAAACTCATTATTTATTGAAGAAACATTTTATTATTTCTTTTGCAATATTACCAAAAATTGTTTTTAAAGTTGCCGAACAAGCTGAATGTATCAAAATATTTCCTACTTTGAGAAGGTTTTGCTTTATGACTATAATTTATGCCAGTAAAATGCCGAGAGATGTTTGATGGGACATTCTACTAAATCATAGGCTGATTTGGTAATGTTTCTCTGCAAAATGCACTTTTACGTGTTGTTTTGATTGATTTAACTGTCACTTTTATATATTTCTGTGATTCAGATTTATACTCATGGGATATTTCTCCGTGACATTTTTGTGGTGGTACCTCTATATCTATCTATCTATCTATCTGTCTACACACATATATATATATATATATATATATATATATATATATATATATATATATATATATATATGGTCAATCCTGACGTTATTAGAAACAGTCACCGGTCGATTTAAATCCACTGGGAAAGAATCCGAGTTAAAGACTGGATGTCTTTTTCAAAAATGTTTGGGCAAATTAACTACAAATCTTGTTTATAAATGGAAGAAAGACAAAATAGAAAAGGAATTGCGGGAGACGATAGAGGATTTGAGAAGATGATACAACAAGAAGCGGAGATCCTAAGGTCCACTAACGAGGTTGTGTATGGGACTCAACCAAGCACCAGGACTTATGATAGGCCAAGAGTAGAAGGTGTGTCTAGACTCTAGAGGAAGAGAAAGCTTCAATCCAGGAGGTCGGACGCATTTTACGAGGCAACCAGAAGGCAGAGTTAAAAGTGAAACGGTCATACATTCGAATAACTCTAACTTCTATAGATTAGAGTGTGTACAATGTGGTGGTCAACATTACCTAAACCAATGTGACAAGTTCAAAAAGGAAGAAAGTCATCGAAGAAAAGAAACTGAAGGAATAGCTTCAAAAGAAATCACATGGCCAAGGAATGTCCTAAAGAATCTTTCTGCAAGGTTACCGGATGTAAGCAAAGATACAACGAATTATTACATGAAAGACAACTCAGTGAGGATAGTGAAAATGGTAACAACACGATGTTGACCCAGAAAGGGATGAACGAGAAAAACCTAAGACCTTAGTTTAAGAACAATTCAAATCTACCTGGAAAATGGGAACAAGAAAATAAAAGTCAATGCACTGTTAGATGATGCAAGCTCAGTAAGATACATCAATCTAAGAATTTTAAAGGAGCTTGTTTTAAAAGGGGTTGAAAAGAGGACACCAATAGGGGTTATCGACGGTAATGTCCAACAAATGATGGCTACTCCAGTGACCATGAAGTTAATTAGTAACGACGGCCGATTGACTAAGAACTTCAACGCACTGGCCGTAAAAAATATTACGGGAGAAATGAGGGTAATAAATTGGGCGAGAGAAAAACATAAGTGGACTCATCTTAAGGGCATCCATTTTCCGATGCTAGACGAAAGACGCTTCAACGAGCACTCAAAGAAATCGATGGTAAGTTGGATGAACCGATTGCCCGTTTAAACTCCACTTGGCTGGACCATTGTTGGAAGAACCTCAGTGAGAAGAATTTGGAATCATCAAAGCAATTTCATAAGAACGTTATTTGGTAATTGCGATAATTTGAAAAGACAAATGGAACGATTTTGGGAGATTGACGAAAGTGGCTTAAAGGAAAATATATTTGCAGCAAAAGACCAGGTGATTTATGAGAAAACAAAATCTAAGATGAAAAAAATAGACGGACATTTCGAGGTAAAAGTGCCATGGAAAGAGTCACCAACATCTTTGACCAATAGTGATAAAATGGCAGAAAGTCGGCTGCGAAGTTTAACTAAAAGGCTTGAAAAGGAAGATTTACGAACTGAGTATCAGGATAAATTGAATGAGCATTCCATCTCTAATATTGACAACCACAATAAAATCTTAATTGAAATGATCAAAGAATTGAGAAAGGAAATGTATGAGCTGAGGATAAATGATATGAGAAAAGATGAATCAATTGCATCTTTGAGAAATGAAATTAATGAGCTAAAGATAAATGATATGAGAAAAGATGAATCAATTGAATCATTAAGAAATGAAATCAATGCAATAAAGCCAGATAATCAAGAGCTGAAAACCATGATGAGAAATAGCAATAATAATTTGTGGATCAAATTGGATCAGATGGATATCGAGATAAATGACAGGTGCAAAAATGATACGGTCAAATCGATAAATGAGGAAATTGAATCTATTAATCACATATCTCAGTATTGTAAATGTGTGACGTGCAATGATGGATTTATTGAAAGAATTGAATCTGATAACTCAATGAAAAGTGATGATGATGCCTTGAATGTTTTTCATATTATTCGTCATATTCCTGGTGGAAGTACTACAAACGAAACTGATGGTTCCTTTTTTATTACTCCAAGAGATCCTGATAACAGAAATAGTGTTTTTGGCCAACTAATATCAAATTTATTTGGTGGATTGCAACCTCTAGATTTTAGATCAGATTCGTCAGATTACATATTTTCAGATCAAAGTTTCGACAATTTTGTAACGAGAATTATGAATCAATTTGAACAGAGTGGTCCTCCACCGGCAAAGGAGGCAGATATTGAGAAATTACAAGTCAAGAAAATCACCGAAGCTAATGATACATGTTCCATTTGTCTGTCAGATTATGAGGTGGCCGATGAAGTGTACGAGTTGCCCTGTCAGCATAGATACCATGTTCAGTGTCTAAAAACGTGGTTAATTAAACATATATATATATATATATATATTAAAAAAAGAGTTTGAAGACTATAAATCAGTAATACATCGATGTTTGTTGATACTCACGAATTTTCGGCACTTTTTTCCTGTATACAATATTTGAGAACATACATTTTTTCTGGTTATTGCTGCATGTACTAAATTTAATATAATTTTAGCAACGTAGAATAATAATAGCAGCTACTCAGCTTACTAAAGAAAAGAAAAGGCTTTCTGTAATTACTGCTTTTAAGACTGAGTATAGCGATTTTAAAATATCTCTGTTTTGTCTACAAAGCTCATAAGGAGTTAGAGACCAAATATGGAAACGTATGACCAGTATCAAAGCGTACAAAATATTCCAAATGCTCTGACTTCATTAGAAAATCTGAATTTTTCCAGCAAGATCAACGAACCATTACGGATAGTACTAAAAAAGATAGTACTCCAAAAGATATACATGTCCCAAGGTAAAAATCAGAAATGGTTTCAATGAAAATTTTTATGTAAAAATATCAAAGAAAATTACTTCATCAGATCTTTAAAGGCCTTGAAAATTTATGATCAAGATCAAAATGTTAACAGATAAAGACAGATGGTTATGTAAAGATCTTTTTGTTATTTTTAATTTTAAAGCATTCTTCAATAATAAGGTCATTATCTGTTATTGTATATTTCGTTTTTTAAGAAGACAAATCTGTACTAAAATACATTAGGTACCCTTTAATATTTTTTAAATAATTAAGGAAAATGTATTTACGATGTGCATAATTTTGATTATTTACAAGTCTACTATTAAGCAAATTTGTTATTTATGTGTTTCACAAAAGTTAAATTATATTGAAATTAGGATTTGAATCTAGAAGATGAAAAGAGACGAAACGAGTAGAAAAAGCGAGTTTAAGGATGTATTCTACAATAAAATTGAAAAAATTGGGGAGACTTTAGGGACCATCTAAAACACTAAGTCTGTAAAAATTTCAGTAAAATTATTTGAAACTAACATCCAATGGCGGCTCGTACTCAAAGATTTTGTGAAAGCAATAAAAAAAAATTCAAAAAAAAATTTTATTTTTATAAAAACTTGTTATTATTTTTTTTTGTATTATTGAGTTTGAAATTATGAATCAGACATTAAATTAGAAGAATATTTTCTAAAAGATATTAAAAATTTAAAATATAGAATTTCTCAAAATTAAAGTGCGAGCAATGCATGCATTGCTAATATGGACGAGCCGCCATTGCTTAAATATTTAAAATTTCCAAAAGATGATTTTTTGAAATTTTATATTAAGAAATACATGAAAATATGAAAAGGAATTAGATCACCTAAAACAATATCAACCAGAAAATAGAAGTTTAACTTTTTTATAGTAAATACTAGCTTGTATGAAAATTGCGATCGGAATAAAAGGCAATTCATCCATAAGATAATTAGAATAAGGTTTAGTTGAAAAGTGATAGTTTTAAAGTCAAGTAGTTGCTAAAGTTTCAAGAATCCCAGTTTCGAAAGTCATATATTAGTTATTAAAACATAAAATAATGCAAAATTAATTCAGTCAAATACCAACCACAGAATCACTAAAACTGTTGAAACTTGATCTTCGAATTATTGGGTTAACAATATTTCGTTTTGGTATCGTCTAAAACAATAGAATTAAATTAAATAATGTTAAGTAAAATCACAGGAACAACAGTGGGACCCAAACTTTGAGCTGATGTTCTCCTGCTTGCAGATTTAGAGCCAGGAGGAGTTATAAATGGACCTTCACAAATATTTGCAGTGATTAATGAATTTACAGATGATGCACACTGGGAACCATAACTATGGCGCCGTGGATTGTATTCTTCAGGTACCAATAAGCTTGCAGAATTTCTTGAGCCAGACTAAAATTATTAATGTTTTTTAATATACTAATAAACTAAGGCCGTTCATGACGGTTGTATATGATCCATAAATTTATAAATATAGATTTTGCATGGCTTACTAAAATTAATTTCTCGTGTGACGATTTACCGAAAATATTAGATTGCATTATATAAAATATCATGTTAAATTTTTGCAGTCAACGCTAATATATTTCATTTGTATTGAAACCTATTTATGCAAAATAGTGAACAAAAATTTTAATAAAAGTAAAACTTTAATAAAATTTGTTCGTCGAACACAAGTGTATAAATTGAAAAGTGATATTCTTTTAATATTCTGTCAATAAAATAATTTATATTTTACTATAAATTATATATGACGATGGTTATCGCTAAATCGCAATTCAAAAAATAACTGATGATTATAAAAAATTTTCTTAATCATCATACAATATGGAATTGTATAGCAGAGTATTTTTATTATAAAAACACAGATTATATATTTGCAATTGATATATTATTAATCAAACGTTGATTTGTGTTATGTCACACACACAGACAGTTGCCATAGACGCGCTGAGCTGCTAGGCCGCCTGTGTGCAAAATAATTTCTTGCCGCTCCCTGTCCATTCTTTAAAAAAATTTCTATAATCCAAAATAAAAATAAAATTTTAAGTAAAAATTAAACTAACTGTGGAATAACACACATATCATATGCAATAGTTTATGAAAATTATGTCTGTGGCAACTTCTAAAACTTGAAATGTTGATTTGGTTCAAAAATTAAAACACTAAATGACTTTGACAAGATAAAGACAGATATATTAAAATTAAGCTGAAGTGCGTTCAATGACACCAATTTTATTTTTATTTTACAAAATGAATTTTATTTTAGCAAATTGTTTTTAATACTATCATTACTATCAATACTATCAATATAATTAAATTTTCTTTGTAATGCTTTGGTTGTCACCGAGATTTAATTGGTTTCGAGTATCATTTAGTTTCAATTTGGTGTTTCAAAATATTTGTAACGTCTATAATAGTAGGATGTGTCTCCTCCAGGATAAGTAGGTCATTTAGATTTAATAATTAAGTAGGTCATATACACACACTATATAGTTTCAATAAACTTTCTAACTCAAAGTAGATCAAATAAGAAAATATATATCGTAGAAAAACTAGCTTTGTGCGTCTATGTGTTGCTAATGTATTATAATTGCTATTATGTGTTATAATTATTGTTACGTGTTATATAAAGAAATTTTTTGGACCCAGTAGAGTCATCATTTACTTTTCAATTATTATTAACACTTAATTTATATGAATGTAAATGCTAACAAAATAATTAAATTTATACACTTATTAATTAAAAAACAATAAAAGAACTAATCTATCTTCTTTCAATTTGTGGCATAATAATTTTTGTAAATTATTCCTGGAATATTTCAATCTTTAATTTTCAATTTCCTAATTTTCATTCATATCCAATGATATAATAGTTTATTGATTTATTTTTAATTTTTTATTCTGATTTAATGTTTTTCAAAAATTATAACAATTATTCCAACAATCAATAAAATGATAATTTAAGCATTTTGCTGCAAATAATGTATTTCATGAAAAGATTTTCGACTATAAGATAGAGGAGATTGACAAGGATTATCTTATAGTCGAAAATATTTTCATTAAATACATTATTTACAGCAAAAGGCCTAAATTATCATTTTATTGTTTTAAATAATAAATGCTGCTACCAAGAAATCATCACTTTATACTATTCCAACAATCATAATAAACAAAATGAAAATAAAAAAATAACATGCCGCACCTAACTTCCCCCTTTAAAACTGGAGGCTTACACTTTTAATTCTGAAAATGAAGTAACGATAATAATAATCACAATAAAAAATAATATACATCTTATCTTTATAATTGTTACTGTTATTATTAATATTATAATTATTGTTATTGTTATTCTTCTTCTTCTTCTTATTATTATTATTATTATTATTATTATTATTATTATTATTATTATTATTATTATTATATTATTATTATTATTATTATTATTATTATTATTATTATTATTAATTAGTCTAATTAGTCATAATTTCAGTATAACGATTGAAGCAACATATCAAAGGAAATCAGTGAATATACTGAAGCCTTGCAAATTTAATGCTATAAAAATAAGATTTATTTAGGATTTTGTATAAAAACAAAAACAAAATTGCTTTACCGAATCGTTCTGTACAGGTAAATTTCCTGAATGGCGTCTGAGAATCTGAAGACTATGAGCTGAAGATAATTCCCTAGAGTTGGTTGACAAATGTATATTGAATGACGGATTGCTGTTCGTCTTGTTCCACAGTCGTCGATCAGGAGTTGATGAATCTGTTCCATGAAATTGTCATTTTTATTTGAATTTTTTATAAATTCGATAATAAAAATTATGAACAAAAATAATATTAATAAAAAAATGAAAAAATTTATCAAAACACCCTAATAAGTTATAGTTTAATATTTTTATACTATTATATTTTCTATTTGGTTACAGAATTTAATTAATAAATTTTTTAATTTTTCTACCAGATTTTTCTTAGGCCATTGGAAAAGCAATATGATATTTGTTTTATTATTCCTCGAAGCTGCAATTAATGAATTATAACAGGGAAAATTAAATTGAAGAAACCCACTCTAAAATAAAAATAATTTATTTATATGGAAATATTATATATAAAATACATTATATATATATATATATATATATGTACATTATAAAAAGTTATATTATAATCTTAAGCAAACTATATACCAAAAAGTTTCAGATTTAATTCAGGAATACAATTTTTGGAGGGAAAGATCATAATAAAATAATATTAGTCCTATTTACACATAAGCCAAAGATCAATTATGTAAATAATAGTAGAGTTTTGAAGGAGTGATTGAGGTATGTTGCAATTGTTTCAAAAGTCAATTGAGTTGTAGAGTTTAAGAAAATAGCTATTTTCAAATAAAAGCCGGCAATGTAAAAATTACATACTAAATCAGAAAATATCTCTTCGAGGTTTTGAAGATGAAAGGTATTGGTTCAATTATAACATGATCACTATAATTAGATATGCATATTACAATCACTCTATCAAGAAATAAATGCCAATCGAAACCAGCAGAAACCTTTTAACAATCGGATAAATGTGTATCAAAAATACATATATTTTGGGAATTATTTCGCTTAGCGTCTTATTTAATTAATTAAATGTGAATTATTATTTCTCTCATATTTAATTTCTTAGACAATTTTTAATTATTGTATCTAATAATATTTTGGGATTAAAAACGAAAACTAAAATATAGATAATCAATTTTGGTAAGCACTATTTTTCCCCTGTTCATAAATTAAACAGCTAATATATCTTGTTTTAACTTACACTTGTTACAATGTAATATTTTTTGTTTAAAATGTTTGTCATTGTTGGTAATATTATCAAATTTAAAATATCTTAGCTTGCAATTTTTTATAATAATAATAATGCACACATTTTTAGCTTTGACTCAATCAAAAACAGATCAAATGTTGCCAAAGAAATAATGCATTATACTGATAAATAAAGTAGATAATTAGAATAAAATAATAAATTAGTAAAATCATAAAATATAAAAACAAATAAAAATAATTAAAACTAATTAAATAAATATAAGTAATCAAAAGTAAAAATAATGAATAAAATAAGTAAAATATTTAACTAATGTAGTTCAATAAAAATGAATAATTAAACTATTAAACAAAAGTACAGTCAAACCTCTCACAGCGCGCTAAATACATTCTCAGAAAAGGCCGCGTAGAAGGAAATCTCGTCGTAAGAGATATAAACTTTATAGGAAATATGTAGAGGCCGGTTCCAAATAAGAAGCAGTGTGTTTACTGTTTATTCACTGATATTCACTGTAAAATAAAAATAATTGTTGCGATCCGTTTTGTTCTGACTCAAAACAAATTAAAATGTACAACACAAATGATCGAAAACGATAACGTCTCGTAAAAAGTAAATTTGTTTGATAAATTGGGGATTCCTGTTGCGATGTAGAAAAATCGCGTTACAAGAAAAATTTCCGCATTCTTTTAACCGTGTTGTAGCGAAAACGCGTAACAAGAGTGACGCATTATAGGAGGGTTTATAACAAAATTATAACAAATGATTCAATTAACACATATTTGATAACCTTGACATACCTTTTAGTGACATTATCATGACCATAATAAGATATTTGAGGTTAAATTACTATGGAATGTTTATTCTTTACTACTTTGAAAACATTTTAAAATTTATCATTTAATCCTAATCATTTAATTAATTTGGGATCAATAAGTAAAACAATTAATTTTATTTGAATTTTATAAATTATAAATTAAACATTTTTTTTTGATTCTTATTTGTTTCATTAACATTATAAATCTTTCCAACAACCTTTTTTTTAAATTCTTGGGAACAGCAATTAGTATTACCTTTGATACTGAATCTCTGAGAACGGTTCAAATAAGCTATTTATGAATTATATAATTTTGTAAAACCTATTATTAAATTTATTATAAATAAATTTTACAATACCTGTCAGAAATATTTTGAATTCACATTACTGTGTTGATAAAATACTAGATAAAAATCTTGAAAACTAAATTGCTTTTATACTAAAAAGAGCAAGATATTTTGTCTAACTGTCAAAATCAATGACCATGCACTTGTATTATTTCGTTTGATAATGGTGTTTAGTTATGATGTTCATTATTTAAATTAAGAATTAAACTTCAAACTGAAAATATCTTTGATAAACGAAGTTCAGGAATAAATGTAGTAAAATGAACACTTGATATATATTTAAATACCTTTATGTTTTATAGGAAAATGTAAGTTTAACAACTCTTTATATACTTTATATCTAACTTCACATGTTCAAGCTATTCAATTTAGAAGCCCCAACAATATAAGTTCAATATTAATATAAATAATATACAAGATTAATTTCAATTAAAATCAGAGTGTATACTTATAAAGATAAGTAATATTGAATGCTTGTTACAATCCGTTGGGAAAAACAACAAATTGAAATGAATTAGTACGAGTTACTCAGAGAAACTTTGATATAATGATTTGGTTTTGCTAAAATTCTCTAGAATATTCGTAATTAACCCGATATATATTTAAAGTTTAACGCATCTCTTTTAAAATAAAATTATAAATTTAAGAAAACAGTAATACTGAGATTTTAATTTAATCGAAACATTAAAACAAAAAATACAAATATTAAGTAATTTTAAACACGACTCCATGATTCAATGAATTTTTACGCTTCAGAAAACAAATCACAGAAATTTCAAAATAAACTACTTCAGAAAAAAAATTTATTAATATAATAAAAATTTTTTTAAATGCACTTTTTTCGAAATATTGAATTATGCACGTGTTAAACGTTATTCGTTTGAAATGAGATTTTTCAAATTTAGTTCCGGATTAATAAATTAATAATATATTTTTATTAATCATAATTATTCAAATAATTCAAATATATTCACAAAATATATTTAAAAATACGCATCAAATAAATCAAGTACTTGTATTTTTATAATAATAATTATTAATATAAAGGTTTTACACATACTTGACAAATTTCTGCTATTGTAAATTGAATTGTCTGACACTTGACTTGATGATCTCATTCTATTCATTAAAATAGCACTTTTACTGATTTCGTTGTCAAAAGAATCATGACAGTAATCTTAATTAATAATAATAATATTAATAATAATAATATTAATAATAATAATAATAATAATAATAATAATAATAATAATAATAATAATAATAATAATAATAATAATAATAATAATAATAATAATAATAATAATAATAATAATAATAATAATAATAATAATAATAATAATAATAATAATAATAATAATAATAATCAATATAAATAATTACCGTTGGACATACACCCGCAATCGGCATATATATTAATATATGAAAATAGTGACTTTGTTTATTTTTTATTCATCGATATACTTATTATATATTACTAGTAATATATTATAAAATAAACTTTAGCGTTAAAATTACTGACAATTTAGTTTTAATTATAAATCATCAAGAATACAATTGTGATGTAATTGTATCCAAACATTTATGAATGTTTATGAATGTCTTCATGTATTATTGATTATCTTAATTGTCAGGGTACTAAAATTAAAATAATTCAACTAATTAAATGTAATTAAACAATTGTATAATTGTTTATTATTTATTCCAATGGTGCATGTGAGGTGGATTGACATATAATATATAAATTGTTTGCTATACATTAAAAGATCTTTCTTCTATTGTTACTTAATCATATTTCATTGCGACCACGCGTCCAATTCAAGAAATACCGCGGATTCTCACACAGCCAAAGACATATTCGAATTGGATATGATCTTGATATGTTTAGTAAAAAAATTCAATCCTATTTCTTAATAATTCAATTGAATAATATTCAACAAAAAGTAATTATCGAAGCATATTAGGATGAAAATTGTCGCAAAAAATATGACAAAATTCCAGATGAAGAAGGTTATACGAAGACTAAAATTGACATTTGAAGGACATCAAGACTTACTCAATTATCGGAAAAAAGAAGATAGTGCAGAAACATATATCAACAAGACCGAGAAAGGTGTTGAAAAGATCTTGAAGCACAAACTAACAATGTCAAAGCTAATATCATTTTTCTTAAATGACGAAGCAAAACGTAAAATAAAACACTATTAAATTACCAATGATTTAATCAAAGAAAAGTTATCAAAAGATTAATCGAAATTTGAAAAAGAATCATAACAAAAAAGTGTAAAAATGAATAAAAAAGATCGAGATGGCAGAAATTGGAAATAATTCCAATACTTCAGTCTTAACAATAAATGAAAAACGATACATATGTAAATAAAAAACAAATTTATAGAATAAAGGAATTTTAAAAAAACCTGAGATAATCAACTTTAAGAAGGTAGGACAAGTTTCAACGGCATTCAACTAACTTGAACTAGTTTCTAGAATAATAAAAATTTAGAAAATTATTCAAATATATAATTTTAATCATGTCGTTAAAATGCTTGAATCTTCCATGTTTCTTCTGTGGTAAGCAAAGTCATCTAAGTTTTAGTTATTTC
>CAUHTR010007783.1:0-10565 GCA_959609185.1 Schmidtea polychroa
TTTTCAGTACTTAATATTAGTAGAAAGGATACTCATCTACACAGTTCGATATACATATCGGCAATCCCAGAATTATAACTCGGAATTGTTCTTATAAGAACCCTTAAACTGTACATCAAATAAATATTATATTCATAATTCTAATCTGAGTATTTAAGCTTTAACAGATAATTCATAATTTCGTAACGTATAAATATAAATGCATAGATTTCTTGAATGAGCAAATCGTTTGAGGAAAAAATGTAATTTTATTCTTTATCTCTTTATGGTCATTATTTGGTATTTAGTTTAACAATAATTCTTTCTGTTCGCAACCTTTTAGTACCGAAGAGCACATTCCAAATTATCGATGGTGTAACGGGCACCATTTATTTTTTCAAGGTAAATTTATAGTGACTTTCAAATTAACACTTTAAAGGCCGGCATTTCGAAAATCAATACAAAAATGGCGCGAATTCGAGTCATCAGCCATTAAATCGTTAATAACGCAAATAATGTACAAAACAACATATTTAATTTAACGTATATTACCTTTATTCAATATAATTATATATTTATTAATCATTATGTATATCTATAACAAACTAAAAAATACAATACCAAACAACTTTTATTAAGTCATTGTGATTTTTGGCATAATTATAATTAGGGATCTAAGCTGATATTCCTGTTCGCAAACAATCATCAAGGTGCTCGTCGGTAATTCGAGATCTGTGTTTGGATTTTATTATATTCATTGTTGAAAACGATTCGCATAAATATGTGGAACCGAAGAACGATTTTATTTTATATGCCGCAATTTTTAACTATGGAAACATTTTTTGTCAACTAAATTCCAAAATTGTTCATCTGTTACGTACGATTTCAGCTCAATATCATTTTTAAAATACAAAATCTCAAGTTCCAGATGCTCTGCTCTTTTTTCAATAAGTATTCCAATTGTTGTCGCTAATGCTGTTACATTTTCCTGGCTAGTAAATGGATTTACAAGAAAGATGACTATTGGTTCTATAATAGCAAACTGTTCAAATCTTTTTTTAAACTGTTCTTTCAGTGTTTCAAGATGAATAATAAATGATGACGGGTCAAAATTTCCATCACTTACCAGTTTATGAATATTTGGGAAATGCACGAGGGATTTAATTTTCAAATGAGATATCCATAAATGAAATTTGATTTAAATGAATTGATAGATCCTAGCATTGTAACGTGTTTTTATTTTCCCTGCAGTTTAAAGCGTTCAGTTTGTTCATGATATCTGTGAGGAATCCCAAATCCATTAACCAGGAAGGATCGTGCAATTCATCAAAGTGTTGATTTTTAGATTCGAGGAATTTTTTTATTTCATCTATCAAGGTTAAAAATCTTGTAAGCACTTTGCTTTAATCAGCCATCGTACCTCTGTATGCAAGATAAGATCGGAATAAGATCGGAATGGATAATACAATGGTACGCCATAAAGTTGGGAAAGCATTCATCTTTCTTGAACAGGGCGACAAATCCGTTGATACTACCCACCATTGCTGGTGCCCCGTAAGTGGTGATAGCAGATAACTTGTGAAGAGGTATATTTATTGAATCTGCAAATGTTTTGAATATGTTGAAGATATTCAGACCTGATGTTCGTCCTTGCATTGGTAATATTTTCAACAGCTCAACAGAAGTCATTAAAAACCATTCTCACCATCACTGCCAACTGTGCTGTATATGATATGTCAGCTGACTCATCAAATTGCAAAGCAAACCAATAACATATTACTAAGTCATTTTTTAGTTGAGTTTGCATGTCTGTTGAAATTGCATGTATTCTTCTTATAACCGTATTGCCTGACAACTGTAAATCTTGTATTGCTGACATAATTTCAGGCCTGTTGGAAAGTCCCTTAAATAAGCACTCAGCGCCAGCAAGAAATGCTTCTTCTATCAGCTCACCGTCTTGGTATGGTTTTTTCTTCTTTGCGAGCATGTGGGAAATAATGAACTCTTTAAATGTGAAGACCAGATAAAATTTACCCTCAGAAAAAATACCCGATAAAAATCAACCAGTTATTTCCATGAGTTTCACTTCCAATAATAATAATTATTATTCTATGAACTGGAATTCAAAAAATAAAGCCACCGATAATTATTTTTATAAATTTAACCAAAAAATAAAGCGCGCTAATATGGCGAATGATTTTAGTTTAAATAAACACAGTCTGAATCCTGATAATGGAAATAATATTGCCAATAGCGAAAATTATATTTATAATCTGAGTAGAAAAAATTTTGAACTAAGTAATATAACTAGAAATTTAAATAATGTTGAACATAATATAAATATAAGTAATTCTAAGTAATCCTAATTTAAGAAATACTTATATAACAAAAAATTTTAATAAATATTATAAAAAAATGTTGTAAATAACTTCTTAAATAATACTAAAATACTTAAATTTAACATTGAAAAAACCTTAGAAAAGTTTGTAGAAAAAAATAATAAGGTCAAAGTTAGAAGTTGATGAGACAAAAGGTTATTAAAGAATTTAGTTAAAGTAGTATATCGAATGTTTGAAGTAAAAGTAGATGCAAAGTATGAATTTGGGGAAGAAACTTGGAAGAAAACTGGAAGAAGAAAAGAAACGTCCTAGCGTTATGCAGAGATTTGGTGAAAACGATTAATTTTGTGATATAAAGATGATTAAAACTTTGGCTAAAAATGGAATTGACAAAGAAGTAATAGTAACAAGCTTAACTTTTGCAATTTTAGAAATAGGAGCTCATGAGATCAGATGAATTTAAAAATTTGATAGATACATCATTTTGAGTTTTAAATGAATATTTAATGAACTGGGTGAAAATGAATGGATTAATAATGTAAAATTAGTATGTCTATTAGATACTGGAGGAAAAATAAGTGTGATTGATTATAATATTTTTAATAACCCTGGAAATTTGAATATGACTACAAGTAATTTAAAATTATGATGTACGAATGATATTAAATGCAAAAGTTGATAAAATTTCAGAAATTAAAAAAGTAGAATTCGTTGAAGTCAAAGATAAAAAAAATTTTTTAAAAATACATGTCTTATTTTTATGGGTTATGCGGTAACAGATGAAAGAAAAAAGTGGATTAAAGGCTTAGTAGTTTTCACCATGTGCTCATCATTACAACTCGATTTTATGAATCAACCGAAATATTTGCTTCCATGAGTTTATGTACACATTCGACTGATAAGGATCGATTGTGCATTATGTCTTACTAGTAGAAGTGGTGCACCAATATGTCAATTAGTTGATACAAAATTATTGGTGAGAAGAGTTCGAGTGGACCCTTCAGTATTATCTGGTCATCAATTGGGTCTTAATTCAAAACATGCAATTTATCCATTAAAAAAAAGGAATTTGTACAATTCGCTATTGCTAAAGGTGTTTCATCATTCTATAAAAAACAAGTATTTCGTGACTTAAGAATGCCTTTTCTTATTCTGATAACATTTCAAAGTGAAACAATATAATGGATCATACACAGCTACCGGCTCAATTTCCAAAAACCTTGGTGTTCCATAATTGACTTTGTTGCAAAATACTGATTATATAGAAAGATATACTCAAGATTTCGAGAGTGATAATTACTGTGTTACATATATGCAGATTATTGTTAGAAATCTGGGTTATTTAGATAAAAGCTTGAATTGTGGTTGTTGCCATGGGTAGGCAGATGGTATAAAGTAAAATAATCATGAAGGGGTTTAGGAAAGAGTCGATGCGAAATCCATAAGCAACCCTATAACATTTAAATAACACACCCCTTATGCGCGGAAACTATTAACAATAGGCAAAATATATCTGTAAATATGTAATGTTAAAAACTGTTATATGGTGACTCATAAAATAACTTATTATCTGACACTAACTGAAGTATACAATCTCCAGTAAAATCAGACATACTCTAAATTAACGTGAAATCAAAAGGTAATATAAGGGCCGAAGATCACGTTTAGACTTATAAATATTTTGCTCATTTAGATCGACAAATTAATTCGAAGCCGTAAGTGTTAACACATAATATCACAGAGCCGGATCTCTGTTGCTTTCTTTTAGAAGTAATGTTGGGGTTTGACTCGTGAAGATTAGCCATATAGAGGCTAGGGTAGTAAGTAAAATAATAATAATAATTACTAAAAATAGTATAAATATAAAAAATAGCATATTAAATTTACTATATTTAGATAAATACTTATTATAGTAATTTATATATATATATATATAATTACTAAAATTAATATTTATAATTATTGATTTAATATAAATAGGTAAATTATTTTAAAGCAAAAGGACAATTAATTGCGAGCTGAAAAAATCAGTATTGATTAAAACAGCATTAGTTGAGCTTAGAAAGCAATATAATCTAACCAACAATAATCAGTAACAGCTGTCTAGTTCAGAAAAACATTTAGTGAGGTTCGGGAAATCAACGACAACAGCTGGGGAATAAAGATTACCAAGGAAAAACTCAGGAAATTAGGAAAAACTATTACCAAAAGAGTTGGTATTTAAACGAAGGATTTTTACAGTGTAGACAGTTCAATTTTCGATCAAGCATTAATGCTTAGTCAAAAATAATCAGAAAAGGCTATATAAGCTTGTTTGCAAAGTTCAATAAAATTCTTAACCATAAGGTTATTTGGATTTTATTTGTTGGGTTTTATGATATCAAACTCAACGGTTACATATAATAATCGCCCATGAAATCAGCAAACTCAACCGGATCTCCTCCATACAAGTTCACCGGTAATTTTTGACAACTGGCAAAGTCTATCATTTCAGCGTTCTCTCTGGCCATCTTTACTTTTCGGTTTCTCAAATTGTATTCACTCACTGCTAAATATTAAAATTAATAATCAATAATTACTACCTCTTCTAATTTTCCCGATTTCCAATTATTTTCAAATTTTTATTACTTTAATTTTCTTCACCTCTTTTCACTCTTCAATATTCTCCCACCAACGTTTGATCACGACGGGCTCACTAAAATATATGTTGGGTTTTATGATATCAAACTCAACCGTTGGTTACTCTGATTCCACGTGTTCCAAAATCAATAAACACTCCCAACGTATATTTGTTTTATAAAAATTTACAACTCTCAACAATCAATTACACTGTTGGTTAATCACAATTCTCACACAATTTCAGATCGGACTCCGCCATGGAAGGTCTCAACCTTGTACGATTAAAAAATTAAGTTTCACCTTTAGATTTAGTTCCGCTCTCTGATCCAGACTCTTTTACACTCCTTGTCTAACTCTTTGGTTTTTCCTATAATTCTTTTTCTTCTTTTATTCTACTTCTTTAACTCCTACTGTCGTTTTCTTCTTCCCTACCTAAGGCTATCGCCGATTATGTGAATTTGGAGTTTCCTTATATACTCCCATAATCGTTGTAATTGCCCTATTTTTGACCTAATTGGTTTTGACTTCCTTAGTTATTGTAATGTATTGTAATACCTTATTTTTTTATCTTTTGTTAGTTGTATGGTTTGAATGTGAATTACAATCTCACACGTTGCACGTGGAGAAGAATTTGTTTGTCACTTATCTTTTTTATTAAAAAAAACTATATAGCGATAATTTACCTTGGTAAATTATTGCTATAGAAAAGAGTTTTTAAAAAAATAGGAAAATAATCAATACGAAGAAGCATAAAAAATTAACTGAAAGAATATAACTAATTATCCTCCCATTCAATCTTGAAATTCGAAGTCTTTGGAGAATTCAATCAACTAATTATCCTCGAGGATTTAGAATACTGTAACGAATGTTAACAATAAAAAAGAAGAATCAGCTGTAAATTCCAATTTTATTCTGAAAATCATCAAGTTTGATTAATCATTTGACTTTAATATTTAATAATAATAATTGTAGTTATTAATTGTTAAATTATATCATATAATTTTTACCATTCTCTATTTTTTGTTATATAGAACAATACATACACGCACCCCGATTGTCCCGCTACAATATTTTTTTTAAACGGTGACTCTTTCGGGTTCTTTTAGGGATATAACATCATTGGTCAACACTACAGTTATCATTCCCTAATTAGATATTTCTGTTGACCCTCTTCCTGATTCCCCTTCTTTTGTTTACCCTCGTTTATCCGGCTGTTTGAGTAATTGCTCTCTGACTTCCCCATTTTGTTTATCCTCCCAAATTGCCGCGCTTGGGTTTTCTTCATCGCTCGGGTTTTCCATTAGCTTGGGTTTTCCTTTAGCTCGGGTTTTCCATTAGCCAAATAATTAATAAATATTTTGTATTTTGTATTTGCCTGTTTTACGACCCTTTCTAAACATTTTCTAACAATTTCTTGCTCACTGTCTTCTTCACCATCCCCTAATCTACCTCTCTCCCGTTTTCCAGTTTCGATAACTTTTCACTTTATTCCACTTCCTCAGGTTTGCGCATTTTTCCATTTCATGTTTGATTGTACCCTTTTATAGTTCTGTTTTTATCATATCTTTCTTTGCCATTGCTTCTCTGCTTGACCGCCATTCAATTTCGGGTTTTCCTTTTAATATGAACTATATAATTTAATAATTTACTTTAAAAACCTCAACATATTTATTAAACTTATAAACTCAGCTGCACAACCCGACCGCGAGAAGCAGCATTTCTGCTTGACTTACTCGTCGGATATAAAACTTTAAGAGGGTAATACTTAGGTAACGGTAGATCGAACTTGGTCTACACGATCGCGCAAAATTCGGGAATTCCCTCATCTTGTCCCATTCTTTCATACAGCGCTGTGAGGCATTAGTTCCAGCGTTTGTGCTTTATCTGAGGACGATTCGAATAACCGATTTCTTTGCTTAGAGTTGAGCGGCATTTTTTGGGAAAAATATTTATTTACTTTTGTATAATTGTGCATAGATAATAAAGTTTCTATATATGCATTCACGTCTTATTTAATTCATATTAAATTATTTATAATTACATGCTCATTATTTTGTATTGATATCTTTGTAGTCAGATATAATCTGTGTTAGGACAAATCAATCCATCTGATCAGAACCTAACAGTATGAACTTCTAACGGCAGTCCTGATCGTTGAGACATGCACAGGTCGAGCAGTCAGATTAAGCCAGCCCGCCTTTATCCGCGCATTGCGCCACTGTATACAATAACAATACGTCTCATCCATGCGGGTATACAGTTAGTTGCTTGAAATAGTCATGTTAGGCGTCTTTGGCTTTACCTCGGATATAGACTATTCACCCCTAGCGATTACAGTTGAAAAACTGAACTTCTTATAAGTCAAATTAGGTTAATCTCCTTATAATGCCAATAGTGGCGTTAAAGAAAGAGTTGATGATAAATCTATCATCGACCAGAGCATTTTGTTGGGTTACATAGTTGGTGACAGTATTTGTAAATTCAAACCTTTAATCTGGCTCCAAAGCGTGTTTATTAATTCACAATTCAACACTCTCGAACACAATAAGCTTTATTAATATCCACACGTAATAGTACAAATTTCAATTACAACCAATTGACTATAAACCAATTTACCACACAGAGCTTATTTCGACACTACGTGAAAAATAGCCCTTTCTCTAACCACAACAATAATCACTAGCCGTCAACTACTCAATTACAGAATATATTGATCGATTGTTCTATTTGCTTTGACCACACCACTTATTTACTCCACTTTTACTTTATATTCAATTTTATAGAAGATTCTTGTCACTTCTCTTTTCACTCTGCTTTGATTCCTCTTTTTACTCTGTCGTCTCTAATTTTACTCCACTTTTGGCTCTAAATCTGTTCCGATTTCTCGTCCACCAGTTTTCTTTATATAGTTGTTTTGCTTGTGGCACTTCAGATAATTGAGTGTTTTTCCACTTTCCATCTCCTGCTTTCCCCGACTGTCCCATTTTTATCTTCTCCCATCAATTTTATTATCACCGGCAAGCTGTCGAGATAAGGATATTGTTGTTTTCCTTTTTTCCTGATTTCAAAATTCCTTTTTCCTTTTTGTACTAATTAATTAATACTGACCTTGATTTTTATTTTCCTGTTTGATAACTTTTATTTCCTTTCCCTTTCTCATTTTTGATTTCTTTTCACTTCCCTTTTCTTTTCTGAGTCTCTATAGATCGTCCCGTTTGTCATGGCGATCTTCCCCCAGGTAATTTTATTTTTTTCTTTATGAATTATTATTTAGGTATCCTCAACAATTTAAATAACACACCTCTAAGCGCCACCAATTGGAAGAAGACATCGTAGATAAAATCCGACGTATTAATGAGTGTATATCGCTCCTGGGTTTTCAACTCTACAAAAAACCAATGTATCGCTATTGATTGTGGTTAGGTTTTATTGAAATACGACTATAGTGACAAAATAAAAGGTCAACAACCACAACCCCAAATTAACGACTGACAGAAACACATCTCAACTTTTTACTTGACTACTAGTACGCCAGTGGGAAACTTAAATATGTAAATGTTACTTATTATTACTGTAAATTGGTTACTAGAACGCCACATTGAAGGTATTAACAAAAATTTAGAAACATTAAGTTATTTTTAAATTATTTTATACGACTATAATTATTATTCTATTTTAGAAGTTAATATTTTTTTAAGAAGCCATGCATCCAATAACGTATAAAATTTATGTGAGTAATTATTAAATTCTTTTTAATTTTTCTATTTCTATATTCCACATAAACAATTATAATTTGTTTATATCAAGTAAATGCTAATTTTATAAATTTAAATCTATAAGTTCTATAAAACGTTTTTTAATATAGTTGTATTTCATAATTTTTTAAATAATTATTATACAGTTATTACTATTTTTAGAAATGCAAAATAATAATTCTCATTTAAACTGGAAAACTGCTGCTATAGTAGGAGCAATAGCTGTTACAACATCTGTAGGAATCTATTACTATTTACATCCTAGAAAAAAATCAATAAGCATCGATACCATAGACGCTCCAATTTTACCCGATTTAACGTATAAAAATCCATTAGATGAAGCTAAGCGTTTAAAAGAGAAAGGAAATTTGTATTATAAAGGTGGTAATTATGAATCAGCAATAGAATGTTATACAAATGCGTTAAATACTTGTCCTTCTGAGTCTAAACAAGATAAAGCTATGATGTATCAAAATAGAGCTGTAGCTTTTGAAAATTTAAAAAAATACGATAAAGCTTTATTGGATTTAAATGACGCTCTTGATCTAAATCCCAAATATGAAAAAGCCTTGATTAGAAGATCAAAAATGTATGAAGAACAAGGAAAATTTCGTGAGGCTTTGATTGACATAACGGCCGCATCGATTTTTAATCGGTTTAGAATTAATGTTGGTGAATTTTATATTAATTATATTATATTAATAATGTAAATAGTTATAATGAAATTTCATTGTTATAAATTCATTTTTAATTTTCCATATTTATGAATAATAAAACATTGCTAACAATAATTTAATTCTATTTATTAAAGTTGTGGGACTCAGGCGTATTTGACAACGGTTCTCCGTTTCTAAGATTAAATGAATTCATAGCATAAATAATAAATTTTGTATAATAGGAATGTTATCGACAGAAACCAGTGCTGAATACCAGAATTTGGGAGTGGTTGTATTGAGAACAAATTTGTGATTTATGAATCACTTTGATGCGATAAATGTTGTTTGAACTTTGTTTTAGCCAATTTTAAGGCAGAAGTAGATAAAATGGTGCCATTAAAGTGGTTTTCCAATATATACCTATGGCTTATAACATTAATAATTGAGACAAGGATGTTAGAGTGAGGAAAAATGCTTATATTTTATAACTGCCACGTTAAACATGTTATTTGTTGAAACGTCTCCGGTGACTTCGAAATTCCCCATTCGCGCATCAAGGATCGATTACACATAAGAATGGCACATAATCCCAGTTATTGAGCTAATTATAAATTCTTAACTATTAGTTTTGAGTTTTAGTATATTTTGATGTTTATCTTTATTATTAAAATATTTTAAAATTATTTTGCACAATCGACAATCTCATCATTATTATATAATCCAATTATTCAGTCCCGTTGTTATTATATTATAATAATTAATTTAAATTTGTAATCAATTAAATTATTAATTCAATATTATATATAAAATAGGGTTGTTAATATCGGTTTTTCGAGCAATCCGATTATCGTTTGTATAAATCCGATTTTAAACCGATTATCGTTTGCACTTTGCATAACCAAAGCTACTTACATTATTACTATTCACGCACGTGTATAGTATAATTAGTTTTATTCAAAGTTTATACCACACACAAGGAGAATATGAACTGACTGTTTATGTAGAAAGTTAAAGCATATAAGTAAATTTGTTTTCAATTTCTTCGGTAATTTTCCCTGTATATACTAAAGTATAAATCAAAATAAAACTTTCCGGTGCTGCGGCGGCCTTATTTTAAAATTAAACATAAACATATCGAAACCATAGATATCAAAAACAAAGATTCCAAAGTGTAAACATTTAAAAGTAAGTACTAAATTCGATTTTTTTTTTAAATA